>JAULBU010051804.1:0-32398 GCA_032358235.1 Odonthalia washingtoniensis | reverse complement strand
AACAACGGGAGTTCCAACTACAAGGCAAGAAAGAAACAATGTTTTCGTTACGGATCAGTACCATTGTACCCGACTCATAGCTGCCAACCAGTTGCGATAAAAAGATACATTGGCACCAGACTCCGCAACGGAGAAAAATCTGTTTTCATCGTAGCCGGCCTAATCAATGACTACGAGTCCGAGACCAAAAAGCCTCAACCAGAACCGAATGATAGTAACCAATCGGACGCCGATGTGACAGAAGACGAGGCGTTCGATACAAAAATGATAAAAAATGGAGAGGCGCAATAAAAGGACTTTATCACTCAAAAATTGGACGAAGCCAAACTTGCCTCTCACATTAGTGACTCTTTTTATACCGACGCAAGATCTTCATCTGAAATATCATCCGAACCTAACCAGATACCATCACATACTGATATATACAGATGAGACGATTCATCTACAAACAACTGCGACGAAATCAACATGAAAGAGACGATATCATCAGACGGAGACAACTTTATACCTGCGTTTTCTGCCGATAGCGGCGCTCTTCGAAGCTTAATCTGCATAACCTCTCTCCGGGTTATCGACAAATGTTTCAACATTAAGAGCCAACTAACACCCTCCAAGCTATCCTTCTGTTTTGGAAACACCGCCTTCAAATCCCTCGGCAACTCCCCATTCATTATTGCAACCCCTTCCTAAACTCAAAATATAAGGATTGACTTTGATGTCGTCGATGTTAATGTTCCCCCACTTCTCGGACTTAACATATTAGACCACCACAGTCAAATGATCTACCACGTCCATCACAAGTTCGCACGGAGGAACCAGGTTCGACACGAAGCCAAAGTATACTACTTTGAAGATTGGTTTGTCCCTCTATTTATTAGCACATAATTACACCTTCACACCCTCCTTCAACCATTTACCAACGTTGCAATTAATTTTACAACTGGAGAACTAAAACGCCTTCACCGCTCTTTTTTTAATCCTACTCCAACTAAGTTATTCAACTTACTAAGAAAAACTCACCCATACCAAGCAGATAAAGCCACATTAAAACTACTTAACAACATATCTGCCCACTGCGACCCATGTCAACGCGTCATCTCATCTTTTGTGCGTTTCAGAGCATCCTTCTGCTCAGATTCTACAAGGTTCAACAAACGCATTTTCATTGACATATTATACATTGTCGTCAAGAAGCACAACTACACGTTGCTACACATCATAGATGAAAGCATTTGATTTAGCGCCGTACAAAAATTAAAAAACGTCGAGAAAAAAACTATTTGGCACTCCATTATCAAATTCTAGACTATAATCTACACAGGAGTGCCGAATAGTATTATTGTGGACCAATGCTCAAGCTTTGGGTGCTCGTTTATAAGACTTACCTCACTAGATGGAATAAGAGTGGAGAAAACAAGCATTGAAGCCCATAATGGTCTCAGAATTTGCGAACATTATCATGAACCCATTCGTACATCCATTCGCAAAATGATACTTGAAAATCCCAAGGCTGACTTCGATCTTAGTTTGACTCTCGCCGTTGAAGCGATAAACGACTTATGCGGCCCCGATGTACTCGTCCCCTCTGCCCTCCTATTTGGAGACTATCTCCAAATCTCGATGCGGAAGGACCGAGAACTACGCCCAACTACAGACGACCGTGGTAACATGGCTTATGAGATACGAAGAGAATTGAAATCTCATTTGGAAACCATGCGCGTTAATCGCGCTCTTCTCCACAACGTTCTTAAAGCCGCAGATTTGACTTACGAACCTGGTTACCAAGTGTTAGTATGGCGTGAAAAAGGCCACTCAAACAAAAACGGAGTGTACCTTGGCCCTTTTAAAATCGCATCATTCGGCCGTGTTTCTAAATTGGTAGATGTCTTCGATACCGACAAAGAAAAACACAGCCCGTTCTCAGTGACACAAGGTAAGCCCCAATTTTCACCAAGTTCTCTATCTACATCCTTCTTTAGCAAACTACGGCCAGTCTTCAGAAAATTTCGTACACATCCATCCCTCAACGACATCTTCATTACGGAGGTTATACCGCTCAAGGACCCCCGAAGAAAGTCACCGGCAATGTTAAAAGCCCGCGAGGAAGAGATTCGCGACCTTATAAGACGGAAAACCTCCAAGATAATCATGCGCGATGAGGTCCCAGAAAATGCTAACATAATCCCTGGCAGATTCGTACTAGCTTTGAAGTCCGCCATCGACGACACAATAATACACAAAGCACATTTTGTAATTGGTAGAGACAGGGATAAGTTAAAGACTTTTATGGTACATTATTCGCAACGTTGCAACCATCTTCAATAAGTCTCCTCTTGGCATTAGAAAAAAATTACGGATTCAAGATATGGACCTCGGATGTGACACAAGCCTACCTTCAGTCAGAAATTTCCATCGCCCGAGACCTCTTTCTCGAATCTTCAACTTCTGAACTAGAATTAACACCGGATCAATGTATAACAATTCCAAAACCCCTTTATGAGCTTTTAGAATCCGGCGATCTCTCGTTCGAAACTCTTTAACTACATCACATCAACGATTTAGGAATGAGTCAATTACATTAATATTCTTCATTTCACTACGTACAAACGAAAAACGTGATTTCAGGTTTATCCCGCACCTACGTAGACGATCTTCTACGTGCAGGAGACCCATCATTTAGTCAACTTTCAAGAGCAACCGACTTGAGAATCAAAATGAAGAACCCACGTCATTACCTTGTGATTTAACCAGATTCCGCTTGCAGTTTGATTCCAACCTCAACCCAATTCAAACGCAACAACAATACTTTTCAAAACTAACGAACCTTTTACCTACAGCGATTTTTTCAGACTTCATATTAATGCGTATATCATTGGCGTGGCTCTCCCACACTCGCCCGGACTGTCTCTTCCAAATTTCTCCACTTGCTCGGGTAAACGAATCAACATACAACAACTCACCCTCTACTTTCGTCACACTCCTAAATCAATCAACAAATTACGCGAAACAATATAAAATACAAATTACGTTCCCCTAATTATCACTCGATATTCAGCGCATAATTGGTTACAGCGATGCATCCTTCGCTAATAACCTTGAACTGTTGAGCCAGCTTGGCTACAAAGTACTCCTCATCGACTCGAGCAACAGCGTGATACCGATATCCTTCAAAAGTTATAAGGCTAAGAGTTTCTGCAGAACCTCAATGGGAGCCTAAGTCGTGGATTTTTCGGACCTCTACGACTGCGACTTCACGCTATCTGGTGAACGCCCAGCCTTAAAATATCAACAGATCCACTAGACCTTTTTACCGACAGTAAGTATCTTTTCGATGTAGTATCCCGAGGCTCCCGTACATCCGAAAACAGACTTATGCTCGATATAGCCGCTGCACGTCAAGGCATCAAAAACCTAGATATCAGCAAAATTTGTTTGGTCAGATCAAAGCACAAAATCGCAGACGGTCTAACCAAATCAATGGCTCAAGCCGTACTACGAAACGTTTTCTCAACATCTTCCTACACCCCAATCCTACCCAGTGGATAATTCGCCATACATTAGAAAAGGCCTGATCCACTTCTCCTTTCACATCTTCCACTGATAAATCTCAACCCCTCACCTTGATTATCATCCCAGCTCATGCAAATTCGAACAAATGCGAATCTATCGACATTCATCTCTGTCCAATTTTCGCTGCTTTCCCTTCTAATCTAAAACACTATTCAAAACACAAAAAATAATAAGAATAGAAAGAAAAACTCAACAGTAAAGGGACAATTCAACTCAACGGCACACCAAAATTTCAAGGTAGGCAACTTTTAAAAATTACCATAAGACTCAACTTAACGACAATTCAAGGCACACCCTCGATTTCAAATCTTCGCTACTAAACGGTATACATCCGTTATTAAAACCCCTGGAATTATCCTTCTTGGCACTCAACAGTTCAAGAACCGCTATAATCCCTTTTGGTATCATTATCCAAAGAATCACCAAACAGTATACCTTCAGTTATAATGATTCACTGATCCTGATACCTTTTGCCTAATACACGGCGTTATAATCATTATCATTGATGGTCTTAACTATTATTATTGATTAATGTATCGCTCACTACTCAATTTAATACTTGATTAATGGTATTTTTTCTAAAAGCTTTGCTCAAAACTGTATCACATCCGAATGGTACTACATCCGCTCAATGATATTGGTGATATTATGTTCACATGTAATTCTTGGTGCCGAACTTCGCTCACTATCGTTATAAAAAAATCAAAACAATACGGTACAACTCTCAACCTCATTATTAACAATGATAATATTTTGTTTTATCATGATGCTTGATCAAGCGAACGAAGGGACTGTCTAATTATAGACAAAAGACACCAGACGCCATAAAATAAGGCACACCACAACGAACCACAACACTAATTATATTTTGCACTATAATCATCCGACAATGTTGTACATGTCCTGCACTAGAGTACACGTATTCAACACAACATAGCACCCCACAAACAAGACAGAAAACCCACCTTCTGCAACGAAACACACTCTGGAACATCGCATCCTCCATATCTTTATTTTGCTCTTGGAGTTCTCATTTCCTATAAGAACGTCCTCACTTCCTACAAGAACGCCACAAGCACCATTCCCTTTTACTCACTTTCCTTTCCTCATTTCCTAATATACATTTATTAAACTATGAATTTATAACTGTTGCGGACATCAGGTGTAGACACCCCTGTCAAAAATCACGCACGATTCGTGCAGGTACGAATCCTAACTCGCAGACCGAAATCCTTGTCCTACTGTAACCATCCACTCGCTGCCGCCCACCTACGACTGTAAGTACACCCTATAATCCTCATCAGCACGCACATCACGAATCAAAATATACTCAAAACTAGAATTCCACATTGTCACGCACGCTACGAATCCACATCCGTATTCTCGACGTGTTTCTTGCGTACCATTGTGCAATCCAGCCCAAACTACTGCACTCCAAGCGAGCGTCGCCACAGTAACCTCCTACACGTGGTACCGTGTCACTTCAAGACATTGATTGTCCAATGCCTCGATACGGACCAGTATTCCCATTCACGTGTAGTTCGACAAGAAATGTTTCTGATTTCGGTACATTCATATATGAATAATCTACATTTTCAAATAGATTCCTTTCAATAAAGATCTCAATAGGATGAATCATTCATATCATACAGCCTTAACACATATCAAATGTACAAATTCAATCAATGTACACCGAATAGTCCGAATCTGTTGCTTCCCACCTATGAATTATTTTCATAAGAACTCATGTTTATTTTAAAATTATCTTTATTACCAATATGTAATTAAGAAGATGCACTGTGGAGTAGGTATTCAATAAGATGCATTAGTATTGATTTCTAATACTTTTATTGAATGTAATGCAACTATCAAACTCAAATAAGGTGTTCCAAATAGTATTTCTTTATTATTATCTAAGAAAATACCTGTTGTAACAACACACGAGTAAATAACTAAATAGAAGAATAATTTCGTTAAAATTTCCATACAACTGCAACAAGACATTTCATTATTCATCTCACTTTCTTTCCCGGTACTTTCTCAAAATTTCGGCAATTATATCTTTGCAGTCTTCAAGGGATAGAACTTGCGATGAAAATAGTCTTGAATCGAAGTCACGGTCTCGGATAATGGTAATCAATTCCTCAACCTCCTTCTTTCCAACAAGGGACTCTAAAATACTTAACGATACAGCGAACGACTTATTCAACACACCCGATTTAGTTTCATCCATTTACTATCCCAGATAAATTGCTGACAATGAACATGATCCATCGTTTTCAGAATACTAACCATTTATTTTCGTGCATAATTGTTTCCTTTTGTGTCTTCCACTATGTTAGGGGTTTCTTTTGAACTTTTCTATGCAAACAGACGATTATGGTCGGGAAATGTCATATAAACAAGATATAAGTTTACAGGTAATTACAATAATGAAGAACAGAGAAATTAGATAATGACTTCTCGTATATTTCAAAACTCAGCAGGTATTACAGAGACAGTGTTATACAACATACTGTTTCTACTGTCTTTATCATGGTATGATAGGCTATTGGTAACTATACCGTTTCCTCTACGCTTTCCTTTTTATTTTATTTTCAAAGTCTTACTTTTTATTTATTTTCTGTGCTTGTACTCTCGATAATCAATAGAATACTAATGTTATAATTTTCATTGACAGATAAAACATTTTCAAGTCTCAACTGAATATTGTACAGCCGTTACATGTCACCAGCGCAAGATCGTGGCACGTGCTTTCATTTTCAGCTTCTTCAAATTTCAATTAAATATCAAAAAAAGCCACTTGATATTTTGTGAAATTGGCACACAAATTTAAAAAATCATTCTATAGAAATTTGTGTGCCACTTTTACAAAATTTAATGAAATGTTCTTCAACCACACGTTTCTCACATTCATCATCATCCCCACTCTGTTCATTCACCCCTCTTCAACTACAGCCGATCAACTTTCGACAAAGTGCGCACCACGATGATGGTCTCTACGTTCGCACGCAATGAGTATCTTAGTGGACACCAACAAACGGCGTCAGTAAGATTAGTTTTCGGAAAGGTCCAAAAACGTTTGGCGTTTTTAGTTTTTTTCGGGTCCAAAAAGTCCAAAAAACAGAAATGTCTTTAGCGGTCTTTCGGGACGCCTTTTTGATTTCTTTTGGCCGCTCAAATATAGAGTTCTTATTTCTCCGTCCAAAAAATGTCAAAATATTGTGATTCTAGATTTCCAAAATTACTTTGGATATAGTCATTGGGAGATAATTTTGATAATTTTTCGGAATCATGAGTCACCTGCATTGTCAAAATGTAAGAAATATTTTTAATGAATGCCCCAAAAAACATTGATATTTTTCCGAAATGAAGAAAATGTAATCATTGAATTTTTTTGCAGCACAGGGCACTAATTTTTTATAATGCAGAAAGTGTTTTGAGAATTACCGATACGCTTTCGACATCATTTTCAATGTTTTTTGGAATAGTCAAAATATACTGAACTGCGCTGCGGAAACATTTTGACCGTTGACAAAAGAAGTATGGTATCATGTTTAAATTATTTTGGAAAATGATTAAAATATACGGCACTGTACTTCCAAAACGATTTGACATGTGTCAATAGAATTTTGACGTAGAATCATTACATTGTATATATTTTGGAAAATAGTCCAAATATACGGCACTGCACATCCAAAACGTTTTCACATGTGTCAATAGAAATTTGACGTACAGTGGTTTTATTGGAAAACATTGGTGCATTAATTACTAAATATTTTGACAATGTGATAAATCGTATTGCCAGATGGAAGTACATTCCTATTTAGTATTAAAAAAATTATTGTTTTATAATTTTCATTTTATAAAATATTATTATAACATTATTAATATTTAATCATGATTATTTTTCATCTAAAAATAATAATAACAATAGTAAATACTATTATTATTAGATATTAATCCATCAATGACCACATTTTCATTGCTCATTGGTTCCTCAGCCAGCCTTTTGACATACGCACATTGTGTTCACATATTTATACCCCTGCAAAAATATCACAGTTATTGTAATATGATGATTATTTATTTTTTTCTTTTCCTATGTTTTGTAATAATCATATTATAATCATTTCATAATCATTTTATTCTTTGTTATAATAAATATTTTCAAGATCATCTCTTTTGTTTTTCTAGATGGCTTTGGTGTGATCTGTCCCATACATTTGTTTCGATATCATCACTCGTGCTAAACGGGAACCATAACTTATCAATCTTTGATGTACAGGGCTGCTATCAAACCAATTGCAACTGTAACATTGTTGAGATTTGAACCGACAGTATGAAGATGCGCCTATCGCGTGGTCTCAACTTTTCTGTAAATGTGAAGTACAGAATTCTACACTCTTCTTCACAAAGTCATCATGTGATACCCCTCGGTACACTAACACCAACATGAAGAGCTGGTAGCCATTTTGCCGGATCATACTCTCGTTAATATTCATCATCCTTCAGCACGAGTAGATCATTAGCATTCAATATCACTTGCTGAACTCGTCTCCGGAGCTACACGTCCAACTTTTCTACCATGTTCACATCTGTTGAGAACAGAGTGAGATCGTCAATTGGAACCGTTTCATGTGATCGGTTTTGGAACAGGATTAATGCCCCCTTCCGGCAAGGCTCTCCCCTCACCATAAGCCGGTTCTTCTTATGAAACGTAGGTATCGACCACATCAGCTTTAATTTGGAGGACGATCTCAGTACCTGGAGCAGAGATATACACGTTTTCATGGGATGAGCGAGGTACAAAACATCGAAGAGCTCTATATGGACTTTGGGAATGCCTAGGCATGAACATGTCAATACTCCAAGTGATAATATTGTCATGGACACCGTTCTGAAGTTTGAAATAGCGGGAAAATGTTTAACCTGTTCAGCTTCGAAAACCTCTCAAACCCTCCTTTCATCTCTACAATGGGTCTTAAACTCTGACGGAACACGTTGAAGTAATTATTTAGAATAATGATGAACCTGTGCAAGTAAACGATGCGAATGTTTTGAAGGTGGGAATCAAATTCGATATCACCGTCTCCTGTTTAAGGTATTTTCAACTTCCACCCATCAACTATACGTTCACATGAATTGCCATATCCTCCATGACTGCGATTATAACCAATTGATTTCTTATATACATCACATGCGGACATCAGATCACGAACACAGAAATCGCCAAAATCACCGTTAGCATCAATTGATCCATTAAAATATTGAACCAGATGCATCTAACAGTCCTGTACATCAAAATATGGGATTTATCCTTCAACTGTCACCAAAGTAATGTGTAGACCGTCCAAATCAGCCTTGACCGACATAGGATCTCTGTTTGCGATAGCTTTCTTCGATATCAGCATGCCTCTACCAGCATGCTGGCGTAGAGATTTTGGCGGCCCCAGATTTTTTCATCCCAACAGAAGGAAATGAATCAAAATACTCTACATCAAGCTTTTACCCGTTGCTCTATGATGCACAATTAAATTTACATCATCTTTGTATTTCGGAACGTATTTTTCTTGTCTTCCTTTCATTTGATCAGTTAGATAGAAAAAATTCACCAGGCCAAAATAAGAATTTCTGAAACAAACGAGGTTGAGCGATAATATTTTTCAGTGAGCATCTGTTTATCGTTGACCAAATCACCGTGATTGGAGAGATTAATGAACGTCCGGATTTTAGTAAAATTACCGAAGGAGTTTATGTTGCTATCGTGGGGAAAGCGAGAGTATTCGTAGTGTTATTAATACCAGATTATGATAACAATCTGAATGGTACAGTCGCACCCGACCCCCGTTAGTAACAGTGAAAGAACGAACCCTGTAGTCAAAATCGAGTGTTCCCGGTCTTTGTGTTAATTAGAGCTGAGTTTCAGAGGTTCAAATAGTCACAATACGTCATGTAATAAAATTACGCAGCTCTAATTGAAGGTCTTCACAGTGCAACAGCATTTGCAATAAAATCAACGGTGAATTCACTTGTTCAATACCTGAGATTAAAGATTGTTAAACCGATGGTTTATGGTATTGTCGGACTTGTTCCATGTCAGCAGAAATTGGCAAAGAATTCGCGACTGGGTTTAGATCAATGACAATGAAATGCCCAGATTCTTTCGAACTATTCTCTCAAGCCCTAATCGCTTCCAAAATTTGTCGAAACGGGTGATGAGAAACCGATTTTTCGCAGAAATGGAAGATTGGAATGGGGCTTGAATCTTGCAATGTTAACCTTCTGATACGAAAGTGTCTTTTCCTCGATAAATGAAGAATTATGGAGTACTTAAAGAAGCAAGTGAACATAAAATGGCTGAAAAATTCTTCCTGCTGCATGTATCCTTGCTTCTGACATAAAGTATACTCCAAGGTCTATGAACGCCATCTTATATGCAGTGTATCGGATTGAAAGTGCTTCATTTTTTAGTTTGGATGACCTGATCTGGACATCTTTACAAAGAGACTGCTCGCCAAATGACTGGTGTGACACAGATTCTGAAAAACTAGTAGACTTTTCCATGGAAAAAGTTTTAAGAACAAGTACCAGAGATGATTCAAATTATTGTGACCCGAGCATGAAGAACTGAGAGCTTCAGATGAACAAGTTCATGCGCGAAGGCACTGAGCGCCATAAAGAGCCTTTTGAATATCCATTCGGAAAGAATCCAATCCGAAGTGAAGATGGGTTGAGTGAAGAAGAGGTGAGTAATGTGTGGAAAAGGGCACACACTCATACTTGGAGTCGCTTTTTGAAAAATAAATGCGTAAAGCTCAATTATTGGAAATAAAACCAATATTACTAAATTCAAATGATGCAATTGTAATCCTAATATTAAAGAACCGATAAATGTATGGACGTGTGAAATTCGACTAACTAATTTTAGAAGTACCTGTTGAAGAAAAAAGCACAAGTATGCAATGATGGATGTTGAAATTAATTTGGGAACCATAACATATTGTGTCTGTTATAGGAAAGTAGATGACATGAAATGCACATAAGTAAAATTAAATGTTCATGATATGAACAATTATTGTAATGTCACACCATGTACTTTCCACAGAGTAATATCTAGTTGAATGTGCACCGTACGAACACCCTAAAATATGTGAAATTATTTGATGCGAAAATGAGGCCTGAGCTGCTGTCCCATACCGTTAAATAATTAGGAAATAATTTGAATTTAGATAGTCGAATCATGTCTGCAATTTTGAACCATCACAGTTAATGATAGTATTGTTGACCTAATTTAGAGGAGTTTGAAAAGGGGTAATTGAAGAACATGGAGCAGACATCATCACATCAAACCGGAGGTGATGACAAATCCATGAAGAAAGATACTGAGGATTTGATGGTGAATAAGTGAAATATTGGAGACAGCATTGTTTCTTCCTCCAAGTATATACCAGTGCATGATTCCGCACGGTCGGACATATTGAACAAGTCCCTTGGTGTTTCCCTGGCGATAATGGCTGCTGAACGAGAAGAAAGGATATTGAATAAATAGTGGAAGTAACATGTGATATTAAATTTGATACAGAATTAATCAGTTCAAAAGTAGGATCCCTTAATGCATGAAGAAAAATAACAAGGAAATCATTGACAAGCGTCGAGAGAAATGATCATAGACTGGTACTATATTAGGACTTGTACAAAGAAGAATCATATATATGTTGTATAGATAATAAGTTATTATCAAGTTTTAAAATATTCGCCAATCATGGAACATAATGTTTGTATTGAGTATCACACATCAATAAAGAACTAAAACGGTACTTTCTGTAACATTATAATTTTCAATTCATAGTACGACATGTAGTCAAGGAGACAAGACACCTGGTATAATGAAGTGGTCTTGAAAGGGCACATAATTATAAAAGTTGTAATATATTGTTAGATACTTTGTAAGTAAATTCCACTCAAGATATCATCTGGTTAAAATTGCTACTTTGACACAATTATGTCCACAATTTCGTAATGTTCTAGGAGAAGATCTTCTTCTACTCGCAATTTAAAAATGTCATGTCCCCAGACAAACTTCGTCTGGAGACATGAAAAGCTTGAACGACGATTACCTCTTTTCGAATTAGGTTTCCTTTTTTGAGAAAGGCATTGTAAGAAAAAGTTCCATATGAAAAAATCCCAAGCAATGAAATCTCAATGTTTGAGAAAAAAAATCTTCAAAAATTGAAATATCAATGTTTGTGATTTTTTGTTTCCAGTTGAAAGTTTCTCGTACAGTGCGTACACATGCGTACACATGCGTACACATGTGTACGAATCACTACTCTTCAAAAATTTTAATACAATTTAATCATTTTAAACATTTGTGGAATTACTAGATACACATAGTATGTAAATTTAAGAAGGGAGACCGTTTGAAAATTTACCGTTACAAAAAAGTACAAGCTGATTTGAAAAATGAATAAATTGTGGTTTGGAAATCTCCATTACGATGGATTAGTTGATTTGATGCAATATTGCTTAAATTATTTTCAAACCTAAAATAGTTGTGCTCATATTCTGGTAGTACATGAACTTAGTTGTTTGAAAGAGAAGCAGAGGAGACAGAATCTAGTATGGAAGCACATGAGACTCGTTCTAGCTACCTAAAGATCGCCGTAACCGCATCCGCTACGCTTGGAGCGGAGAATTTTGGGTGAAGTGGTGATGAATTAACGGAGCAGTCCCCTGCATTGAAGAGAGGAAAAATCAGTCCACCCATTTGAAGAAGTGGGCGGAGTAGAGGTCGGAGAGGAAGAGGTAGAGGGAAAGAATCAGAAAGAGAAATAAATGTTGAGAATTATGAGGGAAGTTAGGTAACAAGAACCATTTATGTGAGTGATGAACGTAACCATGGCTCGAATTTGATATCAGAGAGGAATAGTGGAAGTGGAAATAGCAGTGATGGAGCTCATGTAGAAGATGATGATGGAAGAAACTTTAAATTTGATGATGGTGAAAGATGGAGAGGACAGGGCCTGTTCTTGGAAGACGACGGTAGTGCAGACAGTTACAACAGTTTAATGACCGAACTGACAATTCTGGGGGGGAATATGGAGCGTAATCAGATTATTTTAATTTGTGTAAACAGAAGCAGAAAGAAGCGGAAACAAAAACCAAGAACAAAGAAGTTTCGATAAAAGCCCTAGACGACAGGGTAGAAAGAAACGTTGTCTAGTGAAAAATTAAATTTAAAAACAGAGAAAAAAGTTCTTGCGAAGCGTAATGCAGACTTGGCGAAGAAATTGAATGATACGATCAATGGAAGGAGAAGTACTCTGACAGACTGGCGAAGGCCACTCCGAGAAAAGAGTTGAACATGGCTGATGTTGTTCACAAGTTGGCACAGGAATGGATCAGTGCTGAAACATCTGAGCTAATTCCGTGACTCGAGAAGAAGAGAAAAACTGGAATAACCGTGCATCTGTTGTTACGGAGAGTGATATATAAAGTAAAGATGGAACAATGTTCGTGCTACTACTGTATACTCTCTTCTGGTGTAGTCGTAGTTTACACATACCTTCTGTTGCTGAAGAAAAAGATGTTATCAGGTAACTTGTCAGAATGAAATTGAAAGATGCTGAGAATATGGAGATTTTCAGAGCTGATAAAGGAAGGCATGAAGCTACTAAGGTTATGAGCAATTTTTGTAAGCCCTCAGAACGTGTAATACAGCTTATCTCTTATCTATGATGTATGCAGTGGTAAGAAATGACTGGAAAACACCGATTATGCGAGGAACTAGGATACACGTGCCTTCTTTCTACGTATATGTTGAAAGAAACAGGAGGTGCTGATAGAAAAGAGAAGCAGATTGGTGATGTTAAACCTAAGATATAACAGAGAAATTTGGAAAAGTTGAAGCATATGGCGTTCTGGCGAACAGGGGGAATGAGATAGTTATGTATGAATGTTTTAAAGCGGAATCCTGAAAAGGAGTGTGCGATGGAGCCGAAAGAGCGAATATATAAACGGAGGAAAATGATATCGAAATTTTAACTGTTGTACCTCCTATTAACAGAACTGAAGGAAATTCCAGTGATTTATTGATGCTATTGAAGAATGAAGTAAGCACTTTTTTATCCATGAGTTTCTTTCTTATGTTCTGAATAAAGAAGATAATTATGTTGTGGATTGTACGATACTGACTGTTGCTAGTTTAGATGCTTGCATTGTCACTGTTGTTGAGCAACAGATTGTTATATTAAGAAGAGGAGGTTGGAAGCAAAAGAGTTTAACAACACATACGCCTCAGAAATTAAATTGGCCACTGAAAAATTATTTGGTTGTAATACGAATTATGTGCATGAATGGCATTCAGAAGAGTTGAAAATACTGGAATGTGTTGAAGGAGATAATAAAGGGGAAGTAATTGGAATGGATCGGGAGGCTACAATTGTTGTACCACACCAAAATCCCGGGTTAAATTCATTTCGATAATAGCGGACTGGTTCCAAGAATATATTGGAAATGACTTTCGAATTATTCACGACTGCTATCTAGCAGAGGTAGTGAACAATTGGACGGACAGAACTAAGCTGAGAAGGCATATATTGAAGGGAAACATGGCCATATTGAGGAGTTCAATGTTCCTGAATTAAATTCATGTCTAAAGGATGTTATGTTATAAAGTTGTGTGAACAATCATTAGTAGGAGTGAATAAATGCATTTTTTCTTTACTTTCATATCAACGTTGTTAGCTGCATTATTTGTAATTGCTGTAGTTCGCCTATAGAATCGATAAACTAGAAACGATGTTATCAATCCATGTGAATGAAGACCGTGATGAAATATTCGAAAAGGGAAGAAATTGAAATATGTGTACTAATTAAACTTTTAATGATTTTCATAAATCGGTAAATGATAAATGTGGCTATGAAGATGGCTAAATTAGCGCACCTGGAAAATAGTACTTGATTTAATAAGAAGGAAACATTCCGTTATTTCAGGAATGGACATTATTGTTTCTATTGCAATGACATTATATGCGCTGAAATGTCTATTTTACGTTAAATCTTCATTTTGGACAAATCTGACATTACTGCTTTTCCTATTCTTGTTTCTCTTATCTGCACCAATTTAATCAGTTCTAGCTAGGTATGGATGATCGTTCATACAGCTCATTTCACACGAGGGGGCTGGAATTATCCACCTGTTGTGTTTATTACCATTCTTATCTTCGAAATTATGTATTATTTTCATTGCCCATTTCTCAAAGCCTGCTTTGCAAACTGCCATGATTCTATCTCCATAAATCTTTGATGTACTTGATTTAGCTGCCATGTATGTGTAATGAGTGGATCCGTAAGAATATCCAATAACTACATCAGCATGTTCTGGTCGATCCATAAATAAACCACGTCAAGCGCCAGGATGTATGATTGAGGAAGGCAAGACGGAAAGACCAAATCTTGAATACTCGACACCGAGTAGAGTTTTATCATCCATACAGGTAATTATATATCGCCATGTAGTAGACCATTTGATCATTGCATAATTTTAGAGCATCACGATGTCATTATCTTCGTGTACCACCTACATAAACTGCTGGATAAAAATCGGGAATGTTTGAACACCATACAAAACTTGGAAGCACATAGCACACATAAAACATTCTTCTGAAGTTGATTGCATCAAGATACTTTATCAACGTCTTCGATGCTCCAATAATTGAGTCGGTATCTGTTATGTCGGAGTCACAGATTAAACATTTCCTTGTGTAAATTACAACGTCCAGGTAGCGCTGTTTTCAGAAAAAGCAGATAAATATCTGTACCGATTAAACGTCTATGTTTTAGATGAAGCATGAATGACTTCGCTGTTGAAAACGTATCTGCACAAGAATCGACTACAAGACCTCCCGTAGGACAGAATTGTTCAATGAGCTCTATCATACATGTCGTTGACTGCTGTTATGAATGAAGCATTGGTCCTTGACCAGAAGTTGTGGCTGTTGTGGCTGTAGGAAGAAAAAACCGCTCATTTTCAGGAAGACGCGCCCCGTTTGTGGAAACATTACACGTAACAGGATAAAAAGATTGTATGCGAGAAGGACGGTTGTGATCAACCATTTGTTGAGCGCAAATAAAATACTTACTATGATCCCAGATGTGAGCGGATATTTCATTAATAGGAAGATGAGTTAGCCGTTTTTTGGAGCGGTTTATATTACAAACACCACGGGCCTTGTTGTAATTTTGTGCATTTATTTCCACTGTAAACACTGGCTGTTACACCTTAATGTCCCCCTCATCAGACTGAGGATCCTCAAATGGTCTAAAAATTCACACCGCGCTGATGAGGTCAAACCATTTTTTGAACTGCAGGTAAGAGAAAAAGAGCAAAATATATGACCACATGAACCATAACAGAGCCATTAAGAAGTGTATAGATCAAAAACGAAGCATGTAGATCTCTGTCCTGTCGTCATAATATAAATTGGGGAGGGTGAGAATACTCCGAGAGTTGTATAGTGGGTCAAGCAAGAGGAAGTCAACTCTTTGCTTCAAATGGTTACCCATGAGGAGGTCCACAGTCTTGCTCAGATGTTTAAATCCGGCTTCAAAGAAAGCAAAATATTGTAACATTGCTTCTTTCAAAACATTTATTGCATCCTCAGTGGCAATCCCCAGTTGTATTGATTTGGCCAGTGAAATATAATCTAGGAAATCTCCCCTCTTGATAGAATGCATTTTAGACGCGATATTTGTAGGCAATGGAGCGCTGATCTGAAGTGATTGAATTAGTTGTGGTTGTAGTTGACTTTAGATAGATGACGACTGTGTTGTAGAAGTTTGTTGCTGCATTGGATCTGACTCTTTTCTGTTCCTTCTCTTCACCATCGGGTATCCCAGTTCTTGTGAGCTTGTTTGTAAAGGAGCGGGTTGGGGAGGCTTCTGTCGGGTTCAGTACCATACTGATAGATGTTGAAGCACATATAATAGTCAAGCAGGTGTAACGTAATTAACCACCGGTATTATGCGCGACGCGATGACCGATTTCGAAATTTCCAAACTTACTGTTGCCACGCCTTTTAATGCCGAGAATATCTGCGGTAGAATGTTCTATGCCGAGGATGTAGTCAATCGCTTCTCCAGAGCGAAATAATACGGGTTGCCGTCGAAATAATTTAATGAAGTTACAATTGCCTAGAGCGTTCTGAACATAAGAGTAGCTACCAGCCGATAAGCTCCATTCACTCCATTAGACCGACTAATTGATATTTGATTAATATATGAATGTAGTGTTGGTTAATCAGGTGACTGGAAGGTTGATCGTTGCGAAATTGTAGCATATCCGTGAGACCGTTTCTAGAGAATTTGGAAAGTGCCATGTACATAGTCGTAGAAGACGCACGGAGCGAGCATGCCTGAAAGAACAGCGTGATTGCACTGTTTTCCCATTACGGTCCAAGCATTGTGTACAGACTGACACGCTGTATTGAAGTACGTACCATGATTGAATTTCGTCTTCATTATACATTTATTCTCTTAAATAGCCTAACTAGGAATGTTTATGTATAGAAAGTATAGCAGAAATTCATGGAGCTTTGGTAGAGATAAGTTGAATCTTTTTTTTCTACCGTAGTTTCTTGGTTGTTCGGTGTTGGTTCCACATATAATTTGAATGTACGAAGAAGCCAAGAAACATTTTTTATACATCAGTTTGTCCATCAGTGTGATAAAGAACATCTGAGTAGTGCATTGATATTTAGTTCCGTAGATGTGAACAGTAAAGGTGAAATTAATAACTTGTCTAACTTTTCCGTATTGAATTGCGGAGCCAATTGGTTTCTATGTTTTCTGCAGTCATCATAGCTCATAACATTTTTCTCACGCTTGAGACGTACATTGTTCACCTGGGCTGAAATAATAGCGATTATGTTCCTATTGACTTCATGACAGATGTCGGACTTATAAAAATATGTCCCGACCCAATTTAAAAAGTTGGATAGTTCATAATAATTGTTCGGATGCGTGTTGATGTACTCATCCGTACTAAAGGAATAAATGCTCTCATATATCAACCTCCGTGCAAACTCTGTTGATCACCTTACTAAGTTCTTCTCTTTTGCTGTTCTTGATGAGGTTAGCCAAGATTGAAAGTGTGTAGATAGTTGGTGCGGAAATGGTACCCATTTTGTTTGTAACTGTTGTATGTTATGTTTTTAGTTGTATTTATTATAGTTGTAGTTGTAATAAATTGAAATCAGGGACGGATGTGATAGAAAATGTCACGGCTAAAAATCTCGGTCTCATGGCTTCTCACACAGATCTTCTAATTTTTGAATGTGTTAGTGGACGCGGCCGGAAAGGGATAAGGGTACTACCAGTGGTATTTATATTACCAGTACAAATGTTTATTACCAGTACATTAATTTATGAATGAGCCCCTTCTAAAAATGCTTTTATTTTACCAAAAGTTTCCAACTGGAAACGAAAACAATCCCATACATTGAAATCTCAATGTTTAAAATTTTTTATTTCTCAAACATTGAGATCTCAATATTTGGGAATTTTTTCGTTTCCAGATGGAAAGTTTTGCTTACACTATGAATTTTTGTCCCAAACATTGATATTGGAATGTTTCGGAATTTTTTCTCTTCCAGTTGCAAATTTTTCTTACCGAACAACTCCTTTTTGAATCACACTTTGTCAAAATTTGACGGAACCTGCCAATAATTGTCCGTTCTGTAAAACATTTACGACATGTACGCTGTATATCATTAATTTACACATGTAGGCGACAAGTGAAAATTCATAATGTTAAGAACGTAAATTATCGTCTTGTATACGATACTCCCGTAAATTATCGTCTAGTACACGATTTCCGTTAAGAACACCGAGAATGAAATTCTGTGCAACTTCACGAATTTGTTCATTTTAAATACGCCAAGTTTAACTGTGTTGGTCCGGCAATAAAATTGATATTGCGTGTTCATGATTTATTTTCTACCATGAATCCCGCGTTATACAATATTTCATTCCACCAACAGTCCGAGACCGCGTAACAACAATCTCGCGTTATCGAATATTCCAATAAATAATAGTCGTGAAACAAGTACAAATGTTATTTTTCACTCTCTGATCTCTCCTACATTTAAAGCTATGGGAACATTATTATTTTAAAAATTCGTCTAAATACCAACTTTTCATCCTTTTAATCTTATGAAACCAAGAGCATATCAACATATCAACATACACAACATATATACATATCAATATATTCACATATAAATATATCAACAATTTTCATGTATCCAACATCATAAATATCAAGTAAATCAACTTCTAGGAAAACAAAAGATCCGTATAAGAATGGCGTCAAGTTCAGAAACAAGACGCGTAGAAGAAATCAATATATTTCATAAGGACGTGTTAGGACAATATGTCAAGGGAACTGCTAAAGAGCTTTTATTGGAGGGGGGGAACAAGTTTGACTCTATCATCCGATACCTGAAACGAGTGTCGGATATGGCGTTCTTTCCAGTGGTGATGCACTTTCTTTTCGACGTACGCTGCATGGGAAGGGCCTTATCAATCAGGCTGAGGAATATTTGGTGGTAATTGGAAACGTAAAAACCAGCAGAGACAAGAATAATAAGCCGGAATATCTCACCTGGGACTACCCTTATGCATCGAGGTATATACATACGGACCCAGAACAAATTCCACTAAAGGTGATGGATAACTTTAAGGGAAGATATTATTATCCGTGCGATAGGAGTGCAATGAAAATTGTTTGTGGTACTGCATCCAGGAAATCAATTCAGACAGTATCTACTTCAAATCACAGTACGGGGAGTCGCTCCATTCGGGACAGTAAATCACTTCAAGAGGCGCAACAGATAAAAAGAGCAAACTAGGCTCTTTAGAATGCTGAAGACGATACTGTAGGAAAACATTTCGCACTTCGCACCTTTTCGTTATCAAATTACATTCATCAAGAAATATACGTCAACATCAACCAAATCTGTATTGTTCAAATCCCACTTGGTGAAGCTGATGAGGATCATGAGAATATGCCGACGGATTAATTGGAAAGAAATGGTTTCAAGTACGGCCATGGTATGCTATCTGTCATCACCTCACCACCCAGTGAAGAGGTTAGAGACCTGGATGTAATTTGTCTCATTGAAATTGGAAATGGTATGTATTAGTTGAAGAATCAAGAAGTTTCATTGTTGATGGACGTCAGCGTCTAGTCTTCATATGAGAACTTTCGAAGAATGTGACTGATGAAAAGTCCAACTGGACACGTGAATCATTTCGTGTAACTCTCATCAGAAGGCCCGGAACGGATACGAAGCACTTGTAATATTGGTAAATTATGGATTCAAGTCGCTCAAGCAACATCTCAATCGAAAAGAATCGAAGAGTATTTCATTTATGGATCTAGCGAACAGTGTTGTTCAAGACGCAATGACGTTTACTGAGAAATATGAGATGTCTTTTCTTGAAGCGAAGAATGTGGATATCGACCATGATATCATCAAATCAAAGTTTCTGGGCAACAAGATCCAAAACACAAACATGAGATATACTCGTGTCCGGAAATTGTTTTATCAACACCGTACGTTGTTAACTTGAAAAAAGATATGATGTTAAAGTATCAAGCAGCTGATCAAGTTATAAGTGATGTCGGTGACGGCACGTTGGAAGTCTCATTTTCGACAGTGCAACCTCATTCGAAGCATCAAATCATGTTGTTGTGCTGATTGGGCAATGTTTAAAGCAGTGGAATTTGAACAAAAAACAAGCGGACTTCGAATTGGAGGTTCTTCTATAATTGCAAAAGGTTTTAGATTGACACCCTCCAGGCGGAGCACAGATCAACACTTGATGTTTGGTAACTCAAAACGGAAGACGTACCTGTTGACTAAGATGATATATTGGATATAGAATTGCAAAAAAACCAACCATCTCCACAATAGTGAGGTATTTAGTCTTCAATGGGATTGAGGGATTCAAGTACAAGGAAAGACTGGATCGTCATAACAACCCAGAATTTCTTTCCAGTATGGACAGCAAGGTTAAATGGCTACGAAAAAGAATTTTGGTGCATTTAAACACGAACACTGCAAAAAACGAGAAGGAAAAGGCAACATCATGTCCAGAGACGGCCAAGAACCTTACATGATTGGCTGACAGGCACAGATCTATGACAAAAATGGTCCGCTCTATAAGATGGAAAAGCACTCCGAATGCATATGTTGTAATAGACCTGAACAGCTATGAAAAAGATACTGTTGTTAATGGTAAAACATTGGCAGAAGGAGGGTCAAAGACGAAACCATCACGGAGAACAAAAAAACCATCAACCAAGGCCAAAATAACAAGAATAACAAACAGTCAAGACACAAACAACAATGAAAATACTGTCAGTGAAGCCCGATATCGACCATCCAAACTGCAACTATCGAATTCCAACAAAGGTACCATCAACGTATGATAGAGCTGTTACTATAGACAGGAACAAAAAAACGGAACCTATACCCGAAACGCAATTGTTTCATACACGAAAAACACCGTCAAACCGTGACAATAGGGCTGAACTTGATTTCATTAACTGTCGTATGGAATTCTCTCATAATGGCATTGATACAAACGATTCAGATCCAACATTATTTATCCGTTCAATTTGCATCCTCAAGGGACATCGAGCACAAATCTTGTTCACAGTGGAATATATGGTTTTATATTGAAAAATGGTACGGTTATGTAGTAACCGCAAAGAGTTAACGGATCTGGGCTTCGCATCTGGTGCAGAGCATGTAATAAATGGACAATGTACTTCAAATTTTTCATAGACGACCAGAAACTCCATATTTCAAGTCCAAGAAGGGAAGTGATGAATCAGGGTTTCTGCATTTTAAAATACATGGAAGAATTTTAGAAATTTGGCATCACAATATTTGACATTTTTTGGACAGAGAGAAAGGAACTCTATATTTGAGCGCTCCAAAAAAATCAAAAAGTGGTCACGAAAGATGGCTGAAGATATTTATGATTTTTGTACTTTTTGGACCCCAAAAAAATAAAAACACCAGAAGTTTTTTCGACATTTTTGAAAACAAATCTCACTTCCGTAGTGTTACGGAATCGGAAAAGATTAAATTTTTCATTAATAATGAAAAAGAGGAGATATTGTAACACTTATTTGTCTGAATATGATATATTTTCTGTAGTGACTACCGCTTCCCCCATTTGAAACGAGTAGTCATTCATATTGACTGTTGCTTTCTCCTCATGGATGATCTCTGATTGACCAACTATTTGCACTAAGGGCCTATAAACATATTCATCTGTGTTATAACTTATTTTCTAATCTGTAAGAAACATATCCGCATTGTGTTCCGTTAACGATTATTCAGATAAATGTTGTTATGATTGATTGAAACTACGTATCCATATAGTCTTATCTCTATTTCTTTGGTTTGTATTTACATATCGCAGGATGCTTGCTTAATCTAAAAACAGTACTAGTTCAATGTATACAACTTTGATGTCTTTACTAACAATGCAACATGTGGGTTCGGTACGAATGTTACGATTCCATGGAACAGTTTCTGTTTTTTCATTACCAATGATATTAGTAATCAACTAAATTTTATCCGCCTACTATTACAATTACATTGTGTTTTTATGGAACTTGTCTACTTGAATGCTGCCTATGCTTCCATAGCAGCAGCAAGATATTCATGGGCTAGTATAAACTCTGCTTACAATCGCAATTACAGACGTCATTTATTATATACACAAGAAATCTACACATTGTGGTACAAGTGAGAAAACATGATGCAATATGTTGCACAAATTTTTGTGCTGCAATAATTTACCTTTGAAAATCGTAGGACGTGTTTTATTGCAATTATGGGTACGATATACAGTTGCTGCGAAGAAGAACATGATGAGCTATTGCATCCATCTCCGCCACATCTTCCACGTCGATAGACCTTTTGGTTGTTATTTGCTTCACTGCGCGAAGCTATTCTTCTCTTTGTTGGCCTCTCCCTCTGATCCTGGATGAATAGGAGATTTATTCCTTCGAATATATCCACTTCCTCTACATCACTTTATTGATCACCTAGCATTGATTCTTATACCATTCGCTGTTATCAAGTATATTCAAAGCACGAGCTGCTGTAATTACATGTACACAAAGGATTCATATTATTTGCCACGGGAAAAAAGAGAAAGTTTTTTTCAATAAATCGACGCGCCTACTTCGTTTTTCAATTGAGTGTGTTCCTTCCACAAAAAACACTTCCGAATCACCCTGAGTGCTAAAATTATAACATTCAGTTCTTTTCAACCGTTCCTCATATAAATTTGCATCCAAAGTGGTGACTGACTCGAAGCGTTATGATGTTGACATCACACTTTTGTAGTTCACGGTTGTATTTGAAATCTCGTTTGTTCTTTTCGTTATTTCATCATTTGAGATTATGCGTTTAAAGTGTTACCACTGTGATGCGTACCTCAAATTTCAATAATGCACGTGCAAAAATTTAAAAAAGTAGATTGTTGCAGATAAAAATAAAACGTTGCACATGTTGCAGCAATTTTTCTGATTTGTACCACAGTGTGTACATTTCTCTTTTGTAATATGGCTGAGCGGTATGATATGACCTTCTGACAGGAGGAGCGGGCATGATATATATATTATTTTGAAACAATTTATAGGGCCAAATTTGCACAGAAAAAGTGGGCCCCATAAATTGTTTCAAAATATTCTATATACCCCACAGCTGATATTACTATATTGCATATGTGGAAATATGCATATCACCACATGTGGAAAACGTCCTGTAACAGTATTCCTTATTTACGGATAACTGTAAAAAATGACGATTAAATCATGATAACAAGCGAGTTGGCACACGGCCCCTCGGGGTGTATGCTGCCTCTCGGGCTTAAATTGTCCACTCGGCTTCGCCTCGAGTCCAGTATAATTCGTCGAGGCAACATACAACCCTCGAATCTGTGTGCCAACCCCCAACTATTTTCTGATGAAATATATGATATGGTACATCTGTTCCTGAATATAGTATATGGTACGGAAACGGTAGCACAATTTACAACGGCGATTAAAACTAAATTGAATTATATGAAACAACTGATGTAACCGACTGGAGGATGTGGTGCTGTAAGGGTAGGAAGAAATGATGTAAAAGCGTATGACTGGTAGCTGTACGGATTCCATAGCATGGCATGATATGGTAACTGAACGGATCAATACTGTATCTCAAAAATTCATAAGTGTGGTCTAGTTACCATTTACTCACGAAATTTATAACGGTAGTCTAGTTGCCACTTACTCACGTTTATTACCGTTCAAATGTTTACAAAGTTTTGCCCACGGGTACCTTGGAAATTTACAATTTCTATACTGTAGACATTCGCGTGGATCGCCAATGTTTTTATATAAGCAGCAGCTGATTATTTCAAAATACAATTAACGTTTGAGTATATAAAAATCTCGCAATCCACGTGGATGGAAATGTGTTTTTGGTTACATCAATTATTGTTTCGTCTCAGGTCTTCATGATCTGAAACGAAATAATAAGTTATATGAGTAGTATGATGATGTACATATACAATACAGAACTTTTCAAAATTCATGCCTACAACTCTTTCCCTTCAAACTATACTAGAATGAATCGGGTTCTATTTATTGTCATATCAACATCCCATGTTTCCTTTTTATGCAGTAAATACAAATGACAGCGTGTCATATATATTTACTGGATTTCTAAGATATGTCCATGACATGGCGACTGTTTGGACATATCGAATATTTGGACAACAAAATCCTCGTCACTACCATCTCCCGTTTACAGGGAAACATATTGAAACATAAATTCAAATTCAAATTAAAATTCAACATATTTTATTGGGATGAACATTTCCATTAAAATGAATGATTTCCAAACAAAAACTAACCATTATCTTCAACATATTGAATTTTACAAAATGTTTCATTTATAACAACTTCATCGTCATTATGGGAGTGTACATTATCCCAGAATGATTTTGTTTATCCAGGTTATTGTTTTTTGCTTCCATCATTGTATGATTCAGAGTCTACATATACTTCATCTTTTCTTACACTTTTAGGAGAAGAATTCATACTGAGGCTGTCATGATATGTAAAACCAAATTGCGTTCCCTACTTCATAGTCATTTTGTGTGACATATATATGATAACACAGGCAATGATTTATATTAAACTATGCACCACTATCTTTCCTATGTACATGATCAACAAATACATAATTTTGAGTTGTTTTGACTGGTTCGAAAAGAAGCAATTTTTCCATATGTTCAACGGTTTTCTTTCATTTGTAACATACTGATGGAATCCCGATAACAGATTTAAATAATATCCCTCATTACCAGTAACCATCATTACAAAACCTTCTTCTTTCCCATTTTTCCAATTAAATCATTAAGGCTAGGTTGAGAAGGACAATGCTTTCCTTTCAATAGGTAGCGGCCAGCAGTGACAGAAAGTTGGTTCCAAAAATCATATTCTGCATGATAGAAGTACAGTAAAAATTAAAGACAACTCAACCATACATCTAACTTAACGAAGCAAGTATTCCTCCTATCTATACTGTTCCTTTTTCTCTATATGCGAAGTTATTTGTTAGTAGTAGTAGTATAGTAGAGGTGAGGAATTTAGAGGAATACCTCTAGTACGATCGAATTTGTCTTTTGAATGTATAGTAGCGTTTAATATTGGGTTCCACAAGATGCGATTATCCTCCACGTATGGTAAAGCTTCACTAGTAAATGTATCTTAGATAAATCCATGTAGTGTCTGGAATGATTGCTTTGTATATGGAACTAACATGTCCATTCGCTCTAAAATGGAATATAAAACTTTATTTAGACCGCAACTAATGCCAAAACACCCCAAACATCCGGAAATACATCCGGAAATGCTTCTGTAAATATTACTCTCCATAGCCGTGGTTATAGTGTTAATGGGAAAGTTTCCAATAACCTTCTTCAGTAAGGTTGATGCTTTACCTCAAGTAGGCATTTCCTCGCTTTAACGACGCCCCTGGCCTTGATAGATTGACTTCCGAAGTTTTGAATTTCTCTTAGGGCCGTTGGTACCTTAGTGGAAATAGATGTGGCGCATAGTAGGACTAGTTCGGGGCTATGAGACGTCTTTTCTTCCAAAGGTTCTCCCCGAGAAATCGCAATTATTCCAATAATCTGACAAGAAAATCCGGACTGAGCCTTTTATCTCTGATTTGTGCATATGTATTAAGGTGCCATAGTTCATCAATACAGTCACTTCTGCGATTCTAGATTCCATGAATGTTTTTTCTTCTCTAGAAGCTTTTCCGTTGCTTCGTTACCGAGGTGCAAGTTATCTGGGTCATTATCATCTTTTTTCGTTGTATTGATTCCTCTAGTCCACTTTTCTATCATCACCTGGTTTTCAAGCATACATCAAGGGTTGTCATAGTCCCTCATCCGTCGTTTCGCTAAACTTTATATAGAGTCGGACCGGAAGATCCTTTTTCCGCTTGGAATTTTCAGCATCACCGTTCCTCCAACTATAGAGTTAAATATTCAGGGTCCCCCACTACTTCTTTTGGTGCAAAACACTAACACCACGGATACTGATGGTAGGTTTTGAAGGAAGTTGTATATATCTTTTTCACTTGCGCTGTTTGAGAGGCGCAACGATAAATCTATCAGTATTTTTGCATGCTCTATTTTGACTACGTTGCTTGCCTCATCGACGGATTGTTGTCGTTGTCCTTGGGTTGCTACATGTGAGGTACTTTCTGGGTGCAGTAGTACTCAAAATAGAAGCATCATTGGGAAGAGATCCTCCGCTTCAATAGTGGAATGCTCTGTGTATAATGCCATACTTAGAGATTCTTAGTCCATATCGTGACTCTTGCATAGATTCTGTCGTGACTCCGTGTTCACTCTGCAAAGTGGGGCGGTGTAGTGGTCTACGATCCCAATCCAACGAGGGGTTCGATGGGTGCTTCCTCCATGTTGACATCGCTATTCGAATCATCACTCCAACTTTTCAGACCGTTACTCGTATCAGCACTTGCTATGAGCAACCTGTTCTCCTCAAAATATTCCTTTTTGACATACGACGTCATTCCTGATCCTATTACTGTATTATAGCATACCGATAAAGGGTTAACTGTACCCGAACACCTTTGAAATGCTCTAGATGCCATCTTTAAATGTACATTAATTCAAGTACTGAGAATATCGATTCGAGATGGAAATATACAAAAAGATTATTTATTATCAGTTTAATACGCATATAATATTGCTGAAAATATACAGCTGAAATTCAGTAATCGGGAATCCCAGATTTTTCGTCGTCCACAACTGTTTCGAGCCAATTGACCTTTTGTTCACAATTGCACAATAATTGGTCCTACAACACTCTTCGTATTGGGAGTTCAAGCCCATCTCTCAAGAGACCATTCCATTATTTGTACTATCCGTCCCCATTAAGCAAACGGAAAATGAGTATCCAAGATGGCGCCGTGTCGAGATCATGCGAAAACGAGGAATGATCATTGGAATTGGACTATGTACGAATGGAGCTATTGGTTTGATCTCTTACAGTGTCGCTGTGCTTCTTGGAGGTTTCTCTGGTACGAAACCAGTAGAATAAATCATAAAGATTATTAGATACATGTATTTTGACTGCAAGCTGTTTGTTGGACTGGTATTAAGTACGTAAAGTTGTCATGATATAACATCTAGAATCCTTCAGGACCAGGAACAAATGTGAACACTATACAAATATTTATGATGATATTTACATGGGTAGTATCTATTGGCATGTAATGAATAGATATTACTATTAATAAAATGATTGAAATTGTTGCTATAGTAAATGAAATTTATTTGTTCCAAATGAGCTTTCCCTTCACGTACGGTACATTTCCTCATGCAGAATGATGTTGCAAGACGTAATGTACGAGAGAAATGCATGGAACAGAAATGTAGTGGTAGTAGTAGTGGTGGTGGTGGTGGTAGTAGTGGGATTAGTAGTAGGAGCAGCAGCATTAGTATTATTAGTAGTATTAGTAGAGATGAATGGAGAAAGAAAGACAATTGTCAACATAGTCCCATTTGTGTTGGTGTGATGGAAATGAAAATTCGTAATAGTTAAAGAAAAAGAGAATCATGCTATGAATTTCCAGTTAGTTGTAAATGAAATGTTAAAACTTTTCAATTTCAAATCCATCCACATCTATGGAGTGAAAATGTAAAACAATATCAGATAATTTTTGCATTTTCATTCTATTCTTGTTGATGTATCACAGCATGGAAAATGACATACATAATTGAAATGAGTAATTTTGAAAACTATGGATTGTATTGATCCTTGATACAGTCCTCCAATTGACCGTGAATGTTGGCACTTGTGTTCTGAAGGGTAATACAAGAACCAAACTGCATAATTTAGAGACATCTGGTATCTTGCTCAAAAACACAATCAATCACTGTGTTGCTGTTTATTCAACTGGTCTTGTCATCAACAGCAAAGTCGAACAACTTCTCCGTTCTGCAACAATTGATAAGAATGAAAATGGAAAGCCGTGGTAAAACAGGCGTTCGTTAGGGAGGTTTGAAGGACTATCATAAGATGAAAAATTTAACCAAGCACTGGTATTGGAAGTACACTCCGTGCTTGGGAGGGGATGGAGAAGGACAGCGAACGGAACATGAAACGGCCGTCCGTCGGGTGAGGAGAAACATCCAAGGAAAGGGACACAGAGGAGGTCGCAGAGAAAATATAGGAACATACTTCACAAGTAAAACTTTACCACCATGACCCAATTCCCCCATAATCGAAGTAACGATCATCATTCTTCTTGTAATGATAGTTGTGTGGACAACAGAGTCCAACGAAGAATATTGTTGCAACAGTCTTCCTGAAGAACTACAGCGAGTATTGACAGTGGATATGGAGCTTTATTTAGTGCATCTGCAGATGGAGAACTTGTTGTGTTGAGGAGACAGCTGAGTGGAGCTATAGCTGATCTGTATGATGTTGTCGCAAAAATGGATAAAAGGACGGTAAATTTCAAAGCTGGTGGAACAAATATTCTACAATGAGACACTGAGAAGAAATCCCTGGCAACGAAAAAACATATGTTTAAAGATGAAAATGTGAAGCTGCGAAGTGAAAACAATACCATGCTAAAACTGAACGAAGAGCTCATGGGTAAGTTGGCACAGAGCAAAGAAGGGACCCGAATGGAAATTATCTGAAATGTTTTACCCAGAACTTTTCTCGGAGTTGCACTGAAGGTCGAAAAAAGGTTCATACCATGAATATGAAGGGAATCTTTTGAACTAAAAAATTTTCAAAGTACCCAAGAACGATTGTGGGAAGGACGTACAGAGTTTGTGGAGACGATATGTTTCAGTAACGCCGATGGGAAGGGTATGGTCTTCCATCCTCTCTCCGTATTAGGAGATAGAAAAATTTACTGCTCGGCTTTCTCTGATAGTTATTTCCACATTTTGAAAACTATTGTGGAATAAGAATTGAAAGATGAATGATAGGATATATGTTTTCCAACAACTGAGATGAGAACAGAGCTGATTGAAACCTTGATGAATTAGAAAGCCCTTATATCCAGTTTAAAGCAGAAGCTGTTTGATACAATTAGCTCCCGCAAAATGACAGCTAGGAACAGACTATTCAATACTATGGACTATAGAATATGTGGTGCTAAGCACAGACAGTCTGCGACGGATGTTCAGGAGAAGAGGAGGGAAATATCAGTTGCGAAAGAAAAGTTCATTAGGAGAATCGGAAATAGGAATAAATATGATTATGAGTGGTGGCGATGTGCCGATCTTTCGAGGTTCATACATACTTTGGAGAAGTACCATTAAAAATGCAGGCTGGACGAAAAAACTAGTAGTCATCTGTTTAAGTATATCGAGATGATCGCAGAAGTAATGACAAAGATTTGGATATGCTATAATTGTTCCGTAATGAAGTTGGTGTGCCCATACTGGATGATATATTGGAGTATATACCAAACGTTGATCCGAGCGGTATTATCGATGGGACTATTATGAGAATTGCAAGGTTCGACGCTTGGATCCATTCAATAAATTCGTGTCTTAAGGTCCAATAAAAATGTGGTGGAGGGACGCAGAATAATTATATGTCTGTGTTTGAGCGGACTCTTCCGGAGACATCCAGCCAAGTTATAGGATATATTAGCAAATTTTTGTCTATGTGGTCAGAGGAAGAATTGCAACTCCAACATTTGTTTTCGAATGATGGAATGGAAGAACGAAAAAATGCCGCCATGAAAATGGAGCAGAATGTAGCTGCTATAGTTGTTCTGCCGAGTTGGGACAATGTAATTATTAAAGTCGATCAAAAATGGTTTGAAAAATATATTGATACTGAACTAGGAACGATCTATGATTGTTATATTGCCGAAATATGGAATGAGGTCCATCATCAATCTATTTGGTGATGTTAATGCCGTGACAGAGGATATCAGAAATATGGAAGAAATATTTAATGCAGAAGCAAGTGATGGTGAAAATGAAGATGGATGCATACAATAGGATGTACTCTACCAGAATGTAATTGGAAAACCGTTGTATGATGTGTAGGGTGCGAATAAAAGCAAGTGAAATTCAGCCTGATGACATAGATATTTGCCCTAAGACATCTGCTATTGCAATGCAAGTAGAAAGAAACACCTCAAAGAAATTTAGGCGTAAAATTGCATTTAGTGACACAGAGAACATCCAGTATATCTTTGAAGGGAACGAATTTTCGGTGGACGGCAGTATCTTGGAATACGAGAAAGAGTCATACGACGAAGACTTGCCACCGGGCGACACTAATGCCGAAATCTTATCTGTGGATATTAACGACATAACTAGGCTAGATAAAGGATAGAAGCGGTTAATGAAGTACCATTTTGTTTCAAAATTGGAGACACTGTCAGTGGATCTTCCACCGGTGTTCCGCAATCTAGTTAAAGACTTTTTGGAAACAAGAATAAGACTAAAAAGATGGTACAAGAAGTCGAAAAAGAGTAAATTGTTATCATGTATATGAGACATCTATTTATCTTTTGTGCTTTTCGTTATTGTACTTCGTACAGGAATAATTTGGGAAGATGTGGGGAATAAACTATAAATGTGAAGAGTGCAATGTTCATCATCAAAATTTACACATAGAATTGGCTTATTAGCTATGGTGCATCAGTAAATAAATATATATATATATTGTTCAAAGAAGAGACGTTTACTGCCAGTCGAAGTACATTTTGACTTTCCATGTGATCGTTGGACCACTGTGGAAAAGATTAATGTAGAACTGGTGATGAGTCTATGGCAGTTAATCTGATAAGTAATGAACCGCAAAAGATTACCGCAGGACATGGATAGAACCCTCAATAGTTTCAAATGGAACAATACCAAACCATGCTGATGCTGTTACACTGTTATCTTTGTCTCCGTGTGATGTTTTATTTTCTTAGGATGTATACTCCACCTCTTCGCCCAGTTACCAACGAAGGGAAAGGAAATCCAAAGCTATGTAAACACAGCCTGTAGGAGAGGTTGCTTCCATGTATTAGACACAGTCCATTTACCTCGAATCTGTTTTCATTTTTTTCTTGACATGGAACAGGAGAAGGACTTTTGCAACCCACAGTTGCGGGTAATTATCAGAAACACCTCTTATCAACACGAAACTGTTTCTTACAGCTTTTATCTCCCCAAATTCGTGTAAAGCCGAAATTCTTTGCCTAAATTTCCTACAGAGTTCCTTCCTGCGAAATTTTGACTATTTTCAGCGATGCCTCGTAGTGTTTTATAGTAGGTATGAAGCAACCTAACACGAACCCACATTTCAAAAACGTAATCGCTATGTCATCTACCACTGTCTCGATACTGGTTTCTTCGAACTGTCTTCGTAGAAGACTTGCAAACATCTTTAGCACATAAGTTTTGAAAATGGAATGTAATGTTTTCAAGTACTGACTACATTTGTCGCGAAGAGTTGGGGCTGATACTGAATTAGAAAGTTCAGAGCTATGGACAATTTTATGTAACGAGGCAGTGTACACGTCTCGTATTAGGTGGGGTATCGAATTCTGGATAGATTCATCATTAGTAATGCCCAGACTAGAAGAACCATGGTTTGAGCACAGCTGTCTCATGGTGGGGTCCATTCTTGCACCTGTTTCATCCATTCTTGTAAGGACTCTTTTCGATGTTGTTCTTTAAGCCATGTTTATGAATAGGTTGAAATTTTTGAAAGGTACTACATTAAGGATGTCCATGTTTCCAAATTTCTTCAAATCTGTGACGAGATGGTCTAAAAGGTGATATTTTAAAGTGAATAATCTACCACCTGTAGTATCTCCAAATGAGTTAGTCACCAACAGTTTAAAAGTACAAATATCACCATGCAGTGTTTCCAGTCCATTGTCAGACCATTCCTTCCTTACATTAACGGGCATGACAACATTAACAATATATGAATAAGCGGTACAAAACTTTGTTAGATGTGCCTCCTCATCAGAGCCTTAACGCGATCCACCCAGGCTGTAATGGAAGGAAAAACCATGCCCAACTGTAGGTAGTTTTCCCCTAAAGCAATCCGCATACAATATCTGTTGTAAATATTCCATTCAATTGAAAGGACGATTCTTTCTTTGAAAAATCAATATGCAGACCTGGTAGTGTGTAGTCCTTCTGTATGGCAGCTAGTATGGAG
>JAULBU010051793.1:0-12727 GCA_032358235.1 Odonthalia washingtoniensis | reverse complement strand
CAACAAACACTGGCATACACAAAACGACGGATTGAATACCCGCACTGATACTACAGACAGTTATACGTCAATGCACATACGGGTAGTAGACAACTGAAAAGCACGTGACAAACATCTACGGAAACAAGAGATGTGGAACAACTTTACAACGTTACCACTGTCGAGAATTTGGCCAAATAAATGGACAACACGCTACAAAAACACACGAAGCCGCATGCCAAGTCCTACACGTAGTATATATATAAATAATCAGAAATGTTAGTTTGCAGAAATGAAAGTAATAGATACTCTAACAGCTGACAACCACCCCCAGAAACCCAACATAAACTGACAAAATCGGCTACACTATACGAGTACAATGAACCAAATGGCTCATCACCGTGTACAGAACTTACTGAATCCAAAATTACAAAACCAGACCGAATAAATACGTAATACAAACTGTAGTGAACAAAATTCAGGAAATATAAGACAGAACGAATTGAACTACCCTACAAATAAATCAAGTCATTGAGCAACTTAAAATTAAGATAAGAAATGTTTGGAGTAAGTACTGTCGAATTGGGGGTAGTCAAAACGCTACTCAGTACGTCGTAAATGTCAGTAAATCAGATGAAGAGCTAAGTAGGGCTACTGTGAGACAAATCTGGTAATCAGATACCTGTGGGTTGCTAAAGTTTAGAGTTTACCTTGATCCTGAAATAATTATGCACCTTTACTTAGGTGCGGTATAGGCTGTCTGGTTTTATTAATGTATATCTTCTTTATTTGTTTTACTTTCTCTTCGCGGAGCGGAATGTATACTGGCAAACTCTGGCAGTCTAGATACCGAAACACGTGTAATAAAATCTACTGATAGCAAAATCTATTAGTTTGACTTCAGTTCAATCTAATTCGCACTTGTAAGATGCTAAAATGCTAAATAGCGTCAACACACTAATGTGAGCAATGTTTGCATGAATTAATTCACTTACGTGTTGAGTGGATTACATCCTTGATTAGATAACAGGATGTTCTAGCCTTTGAGGTTATCACACAAAGCTCGCACCTATATCAAATTGACTAGTTGATCTGTCGATTTGATAAGTACAGGAAAGTACTTGACAAGTAAAGGAAAATATAAATAAACAAACCAAAAAGAAAGAACTATAAGCAAGGGGGACAGGAGAACATTGCTTCAAAATGATAAACGCAAACTCCCAAGATTTGCTGAAAGTATTGCAAGAACAAGAAGAAAATATATCGAATATCTCAAGAGGTGGAAGAAATCGGAAAATATCAGGAGAACAATTTAACCAGGGCGCATACAGATGGCGGAATGGCAATGTCGGGACGCTACAGGAAACCAGAAAGCACACGGAAGGGAACAGACGGATGAGTAGATACGCGGAATTCGGAAAAAGAGGAGGAAATATTGTCAATGTATATTTCTTAGAACTGGGGATAAGACCAGACATGATTAGCAGAAAGACGATACCCGAAGCAAAATACTGAACAAACAGAAAGAATGGTCATATAATATCCTATGCCCAGTCAGTGAAAAGTGAGACAATAAATTGGACACCATTGCCTAAAAAGATATACGCAAACTAAAGAGACAAAAACAAAAGACTAACCACCTGATGTTAGATTATTGAACCGGCCGGCCCAATCTCCAAACTTGGCCAAGAATTTATAAATGATCTGTACGGAGGTTGAGAATTGGTTAGGGCATATAATGTATACGGGACTAGATACGACTGCCTCATTGAGATAGTTTTTGTCGAAGACAAAGTGGCGACTTTGGAAAAATTAATGGCAACGGAAATTGTAGAAGTAGAAAAGATTCCCATAGAATACTACCCACTGTATCTACTACACGTCGAGAACATGTAATAGAAAAGGAGAAGATGAGACAGCACCTGGAATTGCTATTAAAAAATGGACAGCCTCAGTCACTAAACAATTAAATGAAGGGACAAAGGCACACTACAAAGAGAACATGAGAAATGTTATGGTTAACAATACATTATTTAAAATCGGACTAATCACGACCCAAGAAGAAGGGAAAATATTTGCTAGTAACGCAAAAAGGACCTCGTTGCAGATGATGGATATGGACGATGAGAAATATATCCCAAATGACCCAAATAAGAACGAAACAACGATTATGAAATACGAAAACGAAAGAACTGAACCACTATCTCCCAGACCACCACTATGAGCAACCAAGAGCTTAGTCATGGGAGGGAATTGGGGTCGAAGAAACAAAAATATATGGTTGCAAGGCCAGATGTCTACATGCAACAATTGAAGTAGTTGCATGAAACTCATGTGCGGCCAGGAACAAAGAACCCGATTTATACAACCTTATCATCAAAAGTAAGCCTGATGTGGTGGATCTCTTTCGCTCATCCTGATGGGGTTTGGCCAACCTAGGCGTTTTTGATCTAGTTTATTCTCGTCGGTTGTTTGTACAATCAGTTATCGAATCAAAATCGTACTCAACTCAACACGTGTGTAGATTATTCATACAATTATTGTTTTCATTAGGGTATTCACGCTATTTAGAATCTTAAAAACGCGAGATATATTTAACTGAATTCGAACTAATATATTTTTCTATCCGTAGAATTGAATACATGTGTTGCAGTATCTACAGTAACGTAGTTTTGTCGGTACAAATGCCGCTCCAGAGATAGGAGGAAAACAAATAAAGAAAAGAGAGACAAAATTAAGAAAATAGACATTTCTCAACGTTGTACCTAAAAAGTGAATAGCAACCTTGGCGGTCAGTTATGTTGAAAACAGTTGTTAGCAACCCGATCTTGACATGGGTGGTCTTGGCCGCTGTTTGGATTGTATGTGATCAGTGGTATCCATCCTTGTTGGTTTGATTGACAGCGCATTTATCGTGTATTGTATCTAGAGTATTTGTCCGGTTCTTGAAAAATAGCTGTATCGTCAGTAGTTGGTTTTTCTGTGTCGCTGTTCACATTTACAGGAAACTGGATTGTCGCAATGTATCGGAAGACTCGGCTTGACAGGTAGGGTTTTTTGTGAAATTAAACAACTAGAAAAGTACAACTCCACGTCTATATGTGTGTAATAGCTATGTAGCGTAAGGTGGCACATCTTCGGAAGGAGTGTCGTACTTCAGTATTCAAGTAAGAAGCTGCAAGGATAGTAATGGAATTTAGTAATGGGGAACTAACAGAGGGATATAGTAATTTAAATAAAGTTGAAGGAGTCTAGAGGGAAAGAAAGGAGAGAAATCATAGGACGGAGCGCGAATACAAAAGAGCGAAGGATTGAGCACGGTCCGTTGGGAGAAAGATGTTTCATTCCATGTGGAAGTACTTAAGCGTCTTCTACAGTCAAGAGAAATTGATGGGAATGACGTTTAGAATGCCGACGAAACTCATTTCATCATAAATATGGACACCGGACGCACTTTGCAATTTTCCGGAGATATTGAGGTGAAGGACGCCGATGTCGTCTCCAGAGGAGAAGGCATGGCCATGATGGTATGTTTAAGTGAAGTCAAAGATGCGATAATTGAACATCCGTTCATTATATTTAAGAACAAGGACTGCAGCTTCCCAATCCGTGTTGTACCAGATAATGTACATGGTGTCTCATACTCCTCTGGTCTGAAGGGTTGGATAGACACGACTGTCATGCCTGAGTACTTTCGTAAACGAAAAGTATTTCGATCACTTCCGAACTGCATGCGTCAAATTCTATACGTCAACAACTGCAGCTGACACAACAAGTCAGAAAACCTTGAAAGCGCGTTGCAGTCAGTTCGAACCAATTTATGGTACTTTCCGGAAAGCTGCACTCATCTCATTCAGCCGTGCGATTATTTCGTTATACAAAAGATGAAAAGTGTGTGGTCGAAGAGGTGGGATCAGTACAAGATGGAGAAAATTAGTGCTGGAGAATGGAAGGACAGTGCTAGTAAGATTCATAAGCCCGGAAAGGCGTTCTTTCTTTAACTTTCTGCTGTTGGGCTGAGGGGTGTAAACCATCAAATTGACGCTGATGGCCTCACGTACGCACGGAAAGCAATGATTATTGCATGGATGGCGCTCAACATCAGTGGCCTTTGGGAGGAGCGCCAACTTGCAGCGAAACTGCAAAATATCGTGAAGAAGCACCGAATGTTTTTTGAAGGAGAGCCAGTGCTTTGTATTCCTACTGACCCGACTCGACCAGTCAGACAGAGAGAATTACTAAAAAAGGTAGATATGTTATCAGAAGAAACAGACGGAAACCATCAACTTGCTAAATTTTCACCGAGATGTGAAATTTACATTGGAAATACAAATCTGACCACAACAAGCTAAATTTGCTTAATCCCCCAACGCTACGAGCAAAGGTAAGGTACACACCACTGAAGTGTGACCGATTACCGTCGATTGCGAATTAGAATCGAAAATGACATACTTCTTGCCTTTGATATATATCTCGTACGGTTAGTTAAGTGTATCAGAAATTATTTTGATAACCACACTCACACATATAGTGGAGGAGACTCATTCAGATGTCACATTTTATAAAGAATACCCTCTTGAAGATCTACGAAACAAATTTGGTAACCCAGGCCAGAATACTATCCGACAACTGATATCTATCAGTCAGCTGGTTGATCTTTCATCTCTTTCCGCATTCCGAGATTTTTCCGCTTACTCAATATTCTCTACCTGCGCCCAGGGCTTAGGTACCATAGTACATAAGCACGGAGCACATTTCGAGTATCAAGACGGATATGAAAGTTATGAAGATAAACCTAGATTTCTCAGGGACAGCACTCTCTGATCAATCTACACTTCCACATGACTGGTATCGTTCGCACCTTCCCGTCATCATTTAGTCTACATATAAGAGTCAATTTTTTGAACCTGCGTATAATTCTCTCCAAATCCTGTTCCTAGGCACTGCCATAATTTTCGTCCTTATAGAAGGCATTGACAAGTCCAGTTAAACCAAATTTATGGTTGTGGTCACTTTATGTTGACTATCGGCTAGGTGTGATTGCTGCCCGTTTCCATATTGATCGCTTTTATCTTGTTCATTTCTACAACTTGATTATTCATTCTTGTTAGTATTGGCATTGTCGTCGTCTGACAAATCGTCATCATTTAGGGGACTTTCTTGAATCGCTTGTCTTTGTATGTTGGTTCCATTTTTAGGTGATGGGGTTTGACTTGTAGTTTTTCTTCATGGTGTTTTATTTCTTTATGTATCTTTGATTTCATATAATTGGGGTACGATACTTCTCTTTTGATAATATTGGTAATATCTTATCCTCTTCTACGGTTTTCATCCATTTCACACATTGTTCTTATGCCTCAGCTATAGCCGCTCTTCTAGGTGATATGTGAGTTTTCCGATTTAGTAGGATTATTATCGTATCGACTTTATTCTTCCTTCTTACTTCTTCAAGTTGAATATCCCTTGTTACAAGGAGTTCGTATCACATTCTTTCCATCGGTATCGAACATTGTTTTATTCAAAGCGGTCAAAATAAAGCCGTTTTACGATGTTCCCACATTCTTCACCATACAGGGTCATACTACTGGATTCCTCTAGTATATCTTTTCTGTACGTTGGTACTGATTTACTATAAGTCAAAACGCCATGTCGATTCGATACATCCGCGACCGGTCCGTGTGACAGGGGCGAAAAGAGGAAAGGTGGATCTCTGAAGCGAGCGGGATTAGCAGGGGCAGGAATAATATAGCTAGTATGGTAAAAATGAAAAGAGGTCATGTTTAACAGTGGTAATGGGTAAGACTGATAGTGTTTCCATGGCTGATGTAGGCTATTAAGGAATAGGAGGACGAACCGATCACCTTCACTTAGTTGATAGATGATGAATGATGATATCGACGAAGATGTCAAGAAATGACACAGGTAATAAAATAATGGAGAATACAATAGGTGACGGGTTTGTTATGTAAATGAATTGATTAGCATACTATCAAGAAATGCAGTTCCATTCAAAATACAGTATACTGCACTCTCCGAATAATTAATTACAATTATTCAAATACCGAAAGATATATTTTTCTGATACACTTGTTTCAACATTTAGTCGAATCTGCTTTAATAATTTGATCACTTACTAACAGTAGGATTCTGCTGCACGTGTATCCAATTTTTGATGACAGCTGGAATGAAACCAGATTTCAGTGTACATACCACATGTTGTCAGGTTGTAAGAGAATAGCGAAAGAGGTAGACATTAACAAAGAAGCGTGCAAATCACATCAAAAAGAAATTAATATCTAGCGAGTCAGTGTACAACAAAGACGATGAAACTCAACCTATAAGCGCAACTAAGTCTGGCTAACTCGACGTTAGATTGCACGTTCGTTGCCAGGGTCAAAACTCGTGACTCGTGTGAACGATCATTCCAGCGGCTACTCTAGCGCCAGGGAAGAAGCACAACTGTGCCGTCAGCTGGAATAATGTTTACTAATCCTCTGATACTGTCTTTTGGAATTATACCGTACTGTTTACTAGAAGATGTTGTTCCCACTGTTCGTTCATGGCGCTGACAATGGAGACACAAACACTCAAGTCTCTCGTCTATACCATCTATTGGCAGTTGTTCAGCACCTATAACTTCATAAAAACTGCAAAAAAGACAACTCTTGTTCAAAACATTGCTTTCAATCTGGACAATGTCGCAGTTTCAGCATTTCGCATGATGAACTATCAAAACTGGTATACATTCGAAAGAATGATAATATCCTTACAAACCAAACACGCATGTACCCATCTTTCATGGATACCACCTCGTCTGCACTTGCTTCGATCATGAAATTATCCAATCTCGGGAGTTTTGATCCGTAAACCGTGTTTTTGCAACAACGCATTGCGAAAATCGTAAACTATTCTGGGGGATAAACACTTCGTTACTATTTTTGTCCATGTCTTGGAGAGAGACAACCGGGTGCTCTGAAAAATATGCTGACGCAGAAACTTGAATTTTTACATGTCTGGACTTTCTCGGATTGAATCCATTACTACTTGGGATCTTTCGAATAAGATTATTGAGAACCTGTATTCCATCATATCTAGCTACGTATGATAAATCCTTTAAATGGTCACATATATTTTATTCTACTCCCAGTCCGCTCCTCCTTTTAAATATTTCACGACTCAGACGCTCTATTTCAAAAATGAAATAGATGGACCATAACGAACAAGGGAAGCAGTGTCTTTTCTAACAGCTTGTACCCGACTTCAATTTGGTCTATTTGAACTAAAACTGTTCCTTCTACCAAACTCGGTTGTATGTTTTTGATTCGTACTATCTCCCTGAACAGCCATAGTTTCCGCCATTGCTTTTTGAGTTCTCTTCGATGTCATGCTGTAATCTGCCTTCACACCTTTATGTACCATTTGATACAGATCGCTCTTCATATATTCCAATCCTCCTGTTCTTTCTTGATCCGTTGGGAGATGATCAAGCATATGCCACTTTGGTGTACCCACTTCTGATGCTTGATACGCCCAAAATGTTGACCTCCCAACATCTCTAAAATGAGAAATATCTGTCTTCAGTTTCTGCAGCTCTACCTGCGTCCACTCAGGTGTACGATCGAGACGACATATAAAGTTCACTAGTTCCACATATTTCGAAAAAACATTGATTACAGTGGAAGTCACAATTTTGTCACAACAGCGATCAATTATCGTGCCCATGAAAGGTGATACCAAATCAATACTATTGAAGTCTGCACCTTCCAAAATGCCGACTAATCCAGATTCGATAAAAAGGACTGAAAGGTTACCACAACTACAACGTTTGGATAAATCAACATGTAAGTTGAAACTCGGGGAACTTCTCTCTACTTCGGTTGAAAAGGTGTTGAGAATTTTTAAAACAAATCTTTGTATTGTATTGAACTGTCGCATTTCCGCACTTGTAGTCAATATCTATGTAGAACAGCTCGATGTATCAGAAAGCATGTGGGTCGCACATTCTTTGAGCATGCGAGATATTACAAGGGAAAAGGCATGTAGTGGTTCAAATGTGAAAATCGTGTGAATATCTACAGCTGGAGTCAACCGAACCATTGGAAAATTATGAAATATAGGTTCAATTGGCAGAATTGACAAATTCACCAATTCATCACGTACGGCTCTATCGTTGTTCTTAACTCGACTTATTATATCCATTGTAACACTAAGCGACCGTTTAGGTTCATTGCTATTGAACGGTAACTGACTTTTAAAAATGATACACCTGTGACACAGTGAGATCGTTCTTCCATTACGCTTTACACTGCAAAGATTTTGGCCTTCAGGAAGGTCACTAATGTGCGGAGAAAGAAGGAAATGGTAATGAAGTTTAGTTCCATCTTTGGTATGTTCTGATATTCCCTTCACTGATTCATTAGATAAATAATGAACACAATATTCAACACACTTATGGAGACATTTGAGTTTTTCGTGGCGAGTGACAGTGCGTCCGCTTCTGCATGATTTCATGAAGTACAAGGTATCTTCATAGGATTCATTGTCTACCACCGTGGGAAGAAACTACACAGGTAAATATGCAACAACAGACCGCAGTGATTTAATCTGCTCTTTTCTCGTCTCCTCTATAAAATTAAGCTATTTAATATGAAGAGGATATAAAGTAAAAGAAGTGGTTTAATATTTACCTCCGATTTGTTGCTGTACACTTGCAGCAAGGACAAAAACTATTTCACAACATCACTCTCTTTTGTCCGCCATTAAGCACCATCAGCAAAGCTTTCTTTTATGAATCTCTCTGTTTGTGTTGCTGCATGTCCTAGGTCGGAGTTCATTGGGTGACTACGGACTAAGGAGTTGACGGCCGCTTTGATGATGATTGATTCTGCTAACATGGACCTTATTTGTAACTTAATAACGTATACTGCATCCCTCACATTAAACTGAACACGAACATCATCTTCCGATACAAAACTCTCCATCTTAAATCCACGTGCTGTAATAACTTTCAATGTCTCGTTTCTCTTGTGTGTTTTGATGCTTTCCATATCTTTGAACTTCGAACAAAAATCAACTAATCTGTGTCCATTACTCTTTAGTGTAGATATAACAGAATTGTACATCTTATCTCTATTCGAGAGGCGCAAGTCCAGGAACATATCTACCAACTCCTCCATTCCACGTACATCATTTTCATTCGCTTCCACAGATAAAATATGTTCATCTGCTATCATATCCATCTCCAGATCTGGAGCTACTGCATCGATTAATGAGCCTTCATTTTCCTCTAGTTCACTGCTTGGATCATTCCATACTTGACCTGTCACCCTGTCAATAGGAAGCCTCCTACCATTACCAATAATGGTGTGCGAAATAAGTATATAGTTAGTACTAAGGCGTTTCATCCTTTTCCCAGCCCGCTGCTGGCAAACTGACTTACCACCATGCTCATGATTATAATGGCACTGAAGTCCATGTGCTGACGTTGATTCAAATGTGCACAACGAATGATCAGATTTAAATTGATAAATTGAATCACATTCCTTCAATTACGGCATCTTGTTTGCTAGAATGTAATATCTAATCGGCGCGGCCAATATTACTCATCGACCCCGGTATTCAAATTTACTACTACTACTAGGGTAATTTAATATTAGAAATATAGTAGTACATTACAAATATTAAATCCCCCAAAAACCTTTTGAAATTCCCGAAAATTTGAAAATTTGAAAATTTACCGTGATGACCATGTATGGATTGCAAACTGCATTGCCAAAATTTCCCAAAAAAATTGTAATCCGAAAACATTTTATATTTAGAAATTTCTAAAATATTTCTAAGAAGATCTATTAATGTTTCCGAGATAACCCAAAACATTTATGAGAAACCAAAACAAAAAATATGGCCCTTTGATATTTGCCCTCTATCAAAACATTTTGTAGTATCTTTCCAGGCTAGACGGATTGCCCCACGTTGCTTATTAGCCGTGTCATCGCTTTTCTTGTCTTGCTTTTGTCTTCGAGTTATTCAGTATGCTGATTTGCAGTCCAGTATGTTAGTATCCTCCACCCCGTTAGCCTTTTTGGCGCACGGTTGATTGTCGAGACCTGACTCGCCGAGTGGTTGGCTCGTCGTTGCGGACTTCGATACATCGATTTTCCGATTAGCTGCAAATCACCCATCCCTGTTTGCGGAAGCTCATTAGGTGCAACCTAACTTGAGACGCACTTCCCATCTTTCAGTGGCACTACGTGCTTTGGTGACGTAACAGTCGTTTTTGCCTGATTGGCTGTAGTGAAAAATTCTGGGTGTTCACGGTTTTTAGTAATTGATTACCTTTTCTTTATTGTCCCCCTCGAGCCGTGGGTTCGTCATATATATAAAGTATATTATGCGCCGGAGCGCAACCCGTCTCACCGCCGTAATGGCCTGAACTTACACGTAGATTACCACCGTACATTACAGTACATTACTTCAAATTGTGTCAGTGAGTCGTGCAAATTTTATGTAATATCGTATTACACAACCCGGATACACTGTGTTCGCTCAGGTGTCACATACAGTAAGTTGAAACGCATTTTTGCATTCTGCCCTGGGTGTAGTGAAAATCCTTGTACATCGACACGTATCTACCATGTAACCGACAAGGCATGACCACTGTCAGTTTCCTTTCTTCCACAGTTTAACCTAACTCCCGAGTCAGTCTGCTACCTTTTTCTTGCTCCTCCTCTTCCTTCCCTTGCGCGATCGAACGATTAGTCAAAAGTTCGACATTTCTGATTCCTTTTGGCATCCCACAATTCTTTTGTGGACCAAAATCGCAATATTTTGGTTTTTCCAACATATCTTGTTCCATTTTGAAAACAAATCTTACTGACGAACATTAATTAAAACTGCGTTTTCAGCTATTCGTTGGACTCCCAGTTTACCTCGGTGACTTGTATTCTTCAATGTTGAATGAACATTTTGCACACCCTTTTTGCTAACTTCTGATGCGTGTCGTCTAATTGTATCAGCAGACGTTAATCTCACTGCATAAAAATCTTGCATGCAAATGCGTTGTCTCTGTAGAGCAAAAACGGATGTCGTTCGCTATGCGCATTGTTCCTCAACATTCATATTTTTCGTGTGCCAATTGTGTTTTCTGTTACCAAAGTGTTTTCCTCTCCAGCAGGTGACGACAATGCAAACAGCATGGAGCAAACAAATGCTACCCTCTCGGTAACATTCATCTGGAAAATGCGGTAGCCATACCGATTGTAGCCACGTTCAAACAAGTTTCGTATTTACACAAAGAACCATTAAATTGTTTTTCGACTTCCTTCCGTTTTTCTAAGGTTTCATCGTTGTTTTTGGCTGTAGCAGCATACTTGCATGGATGCGTAAATATGTGCAATGATGAACTGCAATTTTCAGTATGAGATTCATCTTGCTCCATGATACCGTCGAGAAGGTGAGTAGCATCCAGCTCAACATCGATGTCAATATTTTCCAGAACCGCCTCAACCTCCTGGTACGATACAACCGGCGATAGTGAGAAAGTAAGTTGATCTTCCAAATTGACGGCTTCTTTCATTGTGGGACTAACCGTGAAAAGACCGAGGTGGTGAGCAATGTGAGTGTCGTGGAAGTGCAAAAAATAGAAATTTTACTGATTAGTGTTTTTCGGTTTTCTGAGTAGACGGGACGAATCTCAGTTTTGCAGCTGTTTAAAGAATAAATTATATTTTCATTTTTTACAACGCGCAGTATTGAAATTTTAAAAAGAATTCTGACCAATAGGAATCTCTTTCTGTAAGTTTACAGCGATACATGTAACTCCGATCGAAAAAAATTGCGATATGCTACTCTTGTTCTTGAAGTGTACCCAAATATTGCAGACGCTTTGACCAAAACGAACTACATAAAACTACATTAGTCAGCGACGGCTCAACATAATTTCTTACACTGGATTATTAAAACTTTTAATTGTCAAGTCACAGAATTTTTGAAGAGGGACTATAAGACATGGAAATAATTGTGGTGTGACGAGAACAGTGAAGAGAGAGAGAAACGTCTCATGATTCTCTCTTCACGTTCTGATGCTTTTAATACTACTGTTAATGGGTAAACATGAGGAACGTGTAACGTGTCAGACGTGTGTAAGTCTGACAGGAGAAAATATCACGGAAGAAAAAGAGAGTGTTGAAAAAGAAGTAAAAAATAGAAATAACAGGTAAAAAAATAAAAATAGACTGATAACAATAAAATCAATTAGATAGAGTATTGTTGTTCTTATAATTATAGTTTCTGTTTCAATAATGAGAAATACGGTGGTTTAATAGCATATTCCATCTGATATTTGTATACGTCAGTGTCTTCGGAAATGAATGCTGCCTTCCATTCACCGCAGTTTCGGAATGCATGCAAAAATTCACGATTGCATAGGAATTCGGATGTATTGAATAAGGGAACTAGGACCTGAAACTGCGCTGTAAGGAAAAAAGGCAGTTCAACTAGAAAATAAACTACTGAATTCCCAGTGTTGTGAATGTAGCATGGGCCGTAATCTGTTCATTGTGTATGATGCCGTAGTTTACGTGGTATGTATACTGCAGTACGTGCAGTCTACTGTATGATTTTTACCCGGTATGGTTCCTTTCCTTGCATTACAGCGTATTTTTATTTAAAAAATATCTTAAAAAATGAACGAACGTGCAGTACACTATCAAATAAATCATACGTAACATGAAGAATTGTGCAGTACACC
>JAULBU010051782.1:0-12731 GCA_032358235.1 Odonthalia washingtoniensis | reverse complement strand
GGAGGAAAATCACACCTACAAAACACCAACTTACTGTAGCGTATGACACACCGAAGCACTACAGTAACCATCCATGCAGTTATCGAACCTTTTCATCAGTTTCCCCCCGCGCACTGTCACATTCTACTTCAGACAGCTCACGCCTAGCCATCCTTGACAAATCTCTCAACTGATACAGTGTAAAAGGCACGTGGAATTATCTAGGATCAGTTTAATTTGAAATCACCGACACTGATCGGAATTCATATTTTTACACATGTCATTATCTCAAAAATAGAAAACAATTCTTTCTATTCATTACTATCCTCGATGAGGATATCTAATCAAAAAGGAAGAACCTAGACATTTGTAAATACAACAGACGACATTCGAATTCAATTGAACTTTAGCGAGGCAATACAACGGTGACGGGAGACTAGATCCTAAGCACGCCCGAGGACGATTAATCATCGTTGCTTGCAGTAAAGGAGGTTCCACGTGGCATCACAATCAGCGTTAAATAGAGCTGAATTTGGGCACACTTCGGTGTAACCTTTGACCTTACCTAGATCCTTAAAGTCATTTAGCCGTGACAGGATATTAGGGTCAGACCGCCAGCAGATACACGCCGCGGTAGACCAAATATACAATGAGAACAATCTGGCAGAAATGCAGCTCGTTTACGAGGGATTTCTCCAACCAAACCCACATCATATCCACCAAGACAAACGGCCATCGCACCTACTTCGGATGGTATCCACCTAGATCCACCCCCCCCTCAATTCCACGCGATACCACGTTCCATGCCTCATAGCTCCTTGAATTCGCCTACCGAGGGAGGTAAGGAAATTAACGTAGATACAACGAAGGAGTATCCCAATTCTGTCAATGACCAAGACCCCTTGAAGACAGGGGCGACGGAGCAGGAAATGTCGGAACATAGGGAAAGACTCCGGTCATATGGCGAGAACTTTCTGGAAGTCTACAAGACGACCAAATACAAAGGGAAGAAGATTTGGCTTCGGTTTGTTATATCATTTAGGCCACATACCATCAAATCCTGAAAACCTAATTGGTCACTCTCTGGGCCGATTTCTTAGAAGAAAGGCAGGTATTCATCGAAGAGGGAAGAAACATGGACCTCTCCCAAGCCCTAATCAACTACAGAGAGTACACTTGGGGCCAATTGACGTACTGAAGGGATCACATAAGATGACAAGTGACCCATGCGAAGGATACTCGGGCCCGTAAGTTCATTCAGACCGAAAAGGGATGAATGAAAAAGATTTCCATACCCCAATAGAGATTCCGGATTCTCCAGAATTGGATCAGCGAATGAAAAGGGGAAACCCTGACTATGGCCCCCTTGACGAGGATGGGGATTAAGATAAAAGTAGCGACGAAGAACGTAAGATACCACCAATAAAATGGCCATATGAACCTCCGTACCCAAGCTTCGGAATCACAGGCAACTCCATGTCATGTTTTCCAAATGACAGAAAAGGTTTGGGAATTTATGGGCTGATGAGGGCATTTATTGGTAAGCCCACGTTCTCAGGAGATTGGGAGTTTGGATAACTGTATAAACATTCATGATACAGTTTCCACAATGTTTGAGATTACTGAGGAAGAGAATATCAAATCCGTACCAGTCATGCTATCAGGCGATGGCTTCAACCATTATGAGAATAATGTTCGTGGATGTGAGACCTTCGAAAAATCAATGTCAATGCTTCGGAACTGGTACAACAGTGATGATAGAAAATAGAGTATCCTAACGAAATGGCAATCCATGAACCTAATCGAATCAATGACGGAAGATCCCAAGGAGCCGGAGGTAGCAATGTTCCGTAAGTTTGTAGCCAAGCTTATGACCCTACAGAACTAGCTGGAAGTTACATATCACACTGAATAATTCATAAGAGACTGTCTGCTAACCGCGATCAATATTCTATCAATTCATGTAGCACTCCGCGACTGCATGTCGCGGACGAGCGAGCAGGCGGTGAACAGTATTTCAAATCATTTGAGCGAGAAGCCAAGGACAGCTGGACGTAATATGGCCTTCTCTTATAGAGAGGATGACGATGAAACATTCTACTACCTAGGAATATCTTATAGAGGCGAGGCACGACGACCCATTAAGAAACCTTGAACGAGTAGTAAACAGTTCCAACGTCGGTACAACAACCATCCAAGTAATCCAAGACGACTCATCCCAGCCTGGATGCGTAGTGTAAAGAGGCGATTCGTTTGCGGCGAATATCACCGCGCCAATACTCGCCATAAGAGAGGAGGTTACCGTGGCGCTCAACAAACTCAAATTGAAGTACCCAGAAGCAGTGTTGACTGTTGAGGATTTGACCTTCGTCCTGAATTTGGTGAACGTTGAATAAGATTAAGAGGAGAACCAGAAAGAGGATTACGACGTAAGATGAGTAGAAGATGAAGTTGAGAATGAAGAATCGGATATGATCTATATGACGGTAGAAGACAGATTTCGATCGAACGGTCTCTGTCGAATATTGCCTATTTGCATAGTAGATCGTTCCAAAAGGACTTATCTTTGGCTCTCCTAATGATGAGTGACCAACTAAAATATCACACCGGACCCCAATTCAATGGCGTGACAATTGATACCGCCACCAACCGTAGATCGGACATGAGTAAATTTCCATATCACCCCTATGAAAGGTAGTTTTGTAGAAGAATCCTGCTGAGACACCCTGAGAAAGGATTGAAGGAAATTAACGGTAGAAGCAGAGTAATTGGCGAAGAAACTATCCAGATTCCATTCAAGAATCTGAGGAGAATCATCTATGTCGAGTTCGCCATATTAGATGGGGACGCCCCATCCCTTTTGTCCAACCGCGATATGATCAAAAATGGTCTACATATCAGGTTCCAAGGCCAGTATCTTCACATCGGGCAGTTAAGGGAACCTCTGACACTTGAAAACTATTTCTTCATCTACAGATGGACAACCGATTCGATACCATATGTCCTATATACGGAGAAAGAACTTCGGACAATTCATCGAAGCTTCGCCCATCTATCTGTCAGATCAACCGATCAGTTATTGAAGATAGTAAGCATGGGAGGCCTGGAAAAATAAATCATGGCAGAGCTCTAGAAGATATCGGAAAACTGCAATACCAGTAGTACAAACTCCGCATCACCCGCCGCTTTAATCTCACCATAGGATTCGATGACCTCCAGTTCAACCATCATATCATTATTTATACCATGTTTTTGAATAATAGGCCATTTATCCATATTGTTGATGAAAGTAATTACTTCGCTGTGGCCTCTTTCTTGAATAATCAATCCACTGACGAGATTTGGAAGTCGATTGTCAGGCTGTAATTTTACTCCTATATGTACTCCCCTGATTATCTCGCTGTCAATAAATGAATTGCGTATGTTCCAAAGGGGATGAAGAAAAGGACAGAGGCATCAGGCATTAAGATGGAGGAACTGCCCATAGAAAATCCTGGTACAATTGGTATAGTCGAACGCTATCATGCACCTCTCAGATGTGTGTACGTAAAACTACGCCAGTCAATAGGAAGAGAAGATTATACTGATGACGACTGCCTTCAAATGGTGGCTTACGAAAGCAATATCACGATGGGGCTGGAGGGTCAATCCCCTATGCTCCTAGTGTTTGGATCCCTGCCTCGTCCTGCTCGAATCTCCCCATCCTCAACCCAATTTCAAAGACAGCAGGCGATAGAAGACGCTAAGTTAGTAATCTGAAGGAAGAAAGTCAAAAAGCGCATCGAATTCCCGTTCAAACATCCATCTGGGCCAAAAGAAGTGGAAATATCGCAGAGGCTGCGTGACTTACCGTCTGGATCGCCCGTACTTGTATAAATGACCACATCTAAAAAGTGGAAAGGCCCATTTAGATACATCTCCATCTCCGGTGAGACGGTGGTAGTCCAGCTCAACCACGGGAGACGAATACTGATATCAACATGCGTAAAACCATGGATCAAGTTCAACCTCAGACCCTCCGTCCACTACCCCAAGTGCAACGATGCCAGAAATAACACGGTTGTAAGGAATTAAACCTCCCTGATAACATTTCAGATGACCCCGAGGCGATGGTGGTAGGAGGTTACGAGTCTGATGGGATCAAACTTGGTTACAAGGCCCAGAAAGGTGAACGTCTGTGTTTCTGGAACTGAATGCCTACATTCAAGAGGCGTAGTTCTGGGGTGGATGTGACATCTACTAGGCCATGCGAATATTGGGGGTTCATGTAGGTTACATATAGAAAACTACAGTGTTTGCATGTTTACGGATGGTAACTGAAGAAAACATCTACACAATTCGAAGATAAAATGTATGGGGCATTAACTTTGGCATACAGACACTGTATTTTTTAATGTATGAGGCATATAAATTTACTTACGGACGGCGGAGAATACATGGAAGAAATAGTCCGACCAACATTCATTGTTTGAAAAATTACACCAATTATCCTCGAAATTTTCTTTCATACACCGGATATTTTTGTCCATGTAATCTAGGCTCGTAACTATACACTGTGTATGAGACATTTAATGAATAGTTCATATAATACTGCGAAAAATGTAGTTTGTAATGTGAGTCACATTGACTTTTACCATTCATGTGTTGAATGTTTGAGAGTATTTACACTAAATTAAAGCATTCATATGCCGTATGCAATCTTAAATGGGTCTGTTAGTTGTAAAGCTCGCTCCAACGTAGATGTTGTACAAGTGTACGGAGATTAATGGATATCGGCCGCCCACTACCGAAGCCCGGCAAAGGCGCGCAAAGTGTAATGTGTTTACAGTGAAAGAAATAGTTTACAGTGTTCTTATAGTGTAAGCTATTGATGTGTCGAGGCTTTGATTGACTTTACTGCACTAAATCCATGTTGATTGAATTGATACTAGTGAACTTTATGGTGAGACATAGCTAGTTGTTAGAAGTCTATAAATAGGTAAACAACGGATTGTTGAGAAAGTAAACAAACACAGTTACCTTCCTCATAATACTTTCAGTTCATCCATTTGTCATTCATTTCATAAATGTGAAGGTGGATTGTTATTGCGTTTTCTGAAGTATAGATCTGTTACATGTAGGACTGGTATGATGGCATATGGGAATGATATATATAATAATAGCAATATACATTGCAATACATGTATACCAATTATGGTATACACGATATCAATATTTTTATAATTGGTGATATCATGCGATATCAAATCGAACAATTTGATATAAATATTAGGAAAGAAAAATAACAGAGAAATGTAATAATAAAAAACGTGATAGAGATTGAGCTATGACAAATTGTATGGAACAGAGAAAAGTGAAAGGAATTAGAAACTATGTAGTAAAAGAAGAATGTGAACCACCATAAGCAATGACCAAGAAACGCATCCAATAAGTATACATTAGATTATCATGTTCTATGAAATTATACATCGAACTTTTTCGGTTTCATATCCATTAATTCAACGTGAACAGATACACCATATGGATCTGCAGACATATAAAATGACATTAATAAATATAAAGAATATAACAAAAAGCAAGTAAATTGAATATGAAAAGATCATGAAATGGGAATTAGAGTATGAAACCATAAACGGGAAAGGAATGCAAACATACCTATTTACCGGAACCAGGGTAGTTGAAGAAGAGAAGTACCCTGTAAACAAAAATCAGAAGAAGAAGTGAATGTAAAGGAAGGTTAACAATTATTAATGGAGTAGTACTAAAATTTTTGAATGAATTAATACATAATGAATACTTACCTGTGCTAAAATGTTGACGCATGCAATAAGTTCATCGCGATAGAAACTGATACGTACCAGTCGCTGTTGAATGTCCAGAATGAGTAAACTGTCATCGTGTTGAGATCATCGTTGCAAGTTGATCGCTTATACTTGTGACTGGTTGATAGAAATGTGCGCTGATGGGGGAAAAGCAGGTAACGGAATTGTATGAAACGGCACATAAATGGCTAATTAGTTGATATTTTAATAACTGAGAAAGGCACACAACAGTCATTTTTTGCACTGAATTATGGTAACGGCAGATCTGAAAAATGTTGAGAAATCGAAAAAGTACTATTGCCATCAAAACTTCCAATACTATTTTTTAATATAAAATCAAGTAAACATACGACAGAAAATAAAAAAAATTCACAATCCGGAAATAAAGCAATTAAAAAAATTGAGGCATCCAAAAAATTAAATGTGGACGTAAGCGTTTTGTTAGGTGTATTCTCTCAACGAAATGGCGTGATGTCATAGAAATCTCTCAGAAGAAACCACAAGTATGGGCCTTAAAAACTAGGAATGGTGATACAGATGCATGATATGCAAAAGATGGATACATCATGATGTATGATACTGGCTCTGAAATATATAAGAAATGTACGAAATATATTTCAGTAGTTTATGTAATTAATGTTTCGTGTGATAATTTTCAATAGAGAAAAAAATATGCACCTATTTACCCAACTCTTGTAGTCATAGAACATAGCTGTAGCTTTCAACCGAATAATTCAACAGGAAATTCAACGGAAACATATCGTATTATCATGAACGGTTTCAATGGACTACAGTGTGGATGCCGAAAACCTGCTGGTTGTAGTGGAACTATAACTAAATCCGTGTCGTAATTAACGGAAATGGGACATGAAATGGACAAGACCAAAGATTGTGTGCTAAACAAGTCGTTGGCTGTATCTTTTAGTATCATAGAATCTTTAGTTGGAAGGAGGGAGGTGGAAGAAGTTATTAATATCATCTGCGACGCTGACTTTGATGCGAGATTATTCTCAAAAAAAGTACTGTCAAATTAATACAACAAAGAGATTACGGCTGAAATTGTGAGGAATTGTCGGGAAAGGAAGTGAATGGTTAAATTAAATGTATGAAAGTGGTGGAGTTGAAATTGAACAACTCGTTTTCATCTTCTCCCTGTTTTGTTTTTATTTGTTAGTGTATCTTGATATTAAAGAAGTAACAGGTTTTATCAAGCAATTACGTTCAAGTACTTTGTGAAATGATCACTACTACAGTCAATTTGTTAGTTATTATTTCCGATATTACAATATGTACTGCATGTGTTTTTGAGAGCGTTCAGTTTCGAAAATAGTAGCCTGTCAACCGTATCAAACGTTCCACTCCCTTTACACCTGTCACGATCCTCATCTGGTACGACCAGACTATCTGACACATACAAGGAATACCCACAATATTTTCGATCCCTGACACACACAAGCGATACCCACACTAATCAACTGATCCTTGTATGACTACACACCGATTCAGCCACGTGTGGCGTACGGCTAACCCAGGGCGCTGATTGTACATCGCCTTAGTCTTCGCCGGCTATCGTCTCGGGTACAGTTCGTCAATCCGGATTCCTGAACCACAAGACATATCCAACACGTGTTGAATTTTTTTGAATTTTTTTAAAAAAACCTGATAATTGCTCACATCTCATTCCAAAAAAACCCCAAGATGTCCGACAGCATAATTCAGCCCGACGAGAGACCACCACTCATCCAACCACCGGAACATCGAAGAAAACTCCGATCAAATAGCGTCGGAACCACACTCTACGCGTCAACATAAATCTCACGCTACAACCGCTACATGCGACGCTGCGACTCTCAACGTCAAACATCGCCTTTAGCAACAACGCTCATCTCAGTAGCAAAGAACTTTTTGGTGGACTACACAATTACAACAGCAACAAGTGACCCACTACCAATAAATCTACAGACACTACTCAATGAGATGGTTGATGCTCTTCTTTAAACTGACTCACTATTTAGTAAGCAGTACTGGGACATTCCATTAACAGCCGTAGCGCTCCTTCGACACATTGCTGATTTATATGGGATGCCCGACCCATCTCTACTCAGAATTCCTCACCTTGAACTAGAAAAACCAGAAATGGGAAATGAACAACTCCGTCACCATTTCTGGTTAGCCTGCATAACAAAACATAGCAACTCATTTCTATTTACAATCTTATCAATCTATCACCAACGCATCGCAAGGATCTTCAACCCCCCAGCTACAACTAACATCACACACACCACCATCTACAAGCCAACACACCGTCCACAACAACCACCCGCATCTCAACGCTGCTACCAAGCAGCCTGAACCGATACCTCCATTCTTAAACTCAACTCCACTTTAGCCCATACATACATCTGTCACAGAGCAGATCCCTCCTTCTATGCTACTACCCTCAGGCCAGTTTGACAAACATTCAAACAGCCACCACTCTATGGGATTAAGGGGAATCAAACCTCGACGTCAACCTTCAGGTGGAGGTACACCTCATCCGACACCTCCTTACAACAGCACAACTTCACCATCCTCTACCCATAATAATCCAAACCATCCTGGAAACAGACAGGATAATGGTCAATTCACACCCATTTTCAACCCCAGGAAGATAGCACTGTCAATCTCATCACACTTCAAAGATAAGAAGTACTGCGGATAGTTGGACGGAAGTGTATCAAACACACTGAGAGGCTACGAATTCTTTACTCGCCAACTCGACCTTGATGATGATAATAAGGCCCTGTTCTTTTCGAACATCCTAAAAGAGCCAGCCCGAACCCATTTTTTCAACCATTGGACGACTAGTATGACCTTCAACCAAATTAAAGAGCTGATCATGAACGAATAATATTCAGCCGACTGTCGGAAGGAAGCCCAATCCCGCATGGACAACTTGGATCTGGAAACATTCATGTCCGAAAACGAGATCACTGATGACGGGGTTGGTTTTTCAAAGCTATCTGCTTTCATAAACAGACTAAATCCCGAGTGCATTCCTCTTTTCAGAAATGAAACGTACAAGTTGAAGATTCTGAGCTCAGCCATTGCGTCCTCCGAATGGGCAAAACTGCCACGCGCAAATGAACTTACTGGTAATTTAAAATTACAGTCCTTCAAGACTGCTCTAGCACATGGAATTACTCTCGAAAAAGAAACTAAAAACCGATCAGATCGATCACGCGATAACCCGAATCTCACCCTCTTCGGCCAGTACGTCAATCAGCCTAAAAAGCGCTTTGGCAATCGCAACTTCAACAACAACAACCGTAGATTTCACTACACATCTTCACCTAAGAGAAACTTCAGGACTAACTCCTCCAACAGGAACTACAGCCCCATGAACTGATTCCCTAATCAGAATAACTCCCACTCTGCACCTTTCTCACGACCAAACCAACAAAAAAACATCAGAACGCATCAATATATGATAGGTCCAAATGATATCGCTGCCGTTCTTCCCTTTGCTTTCCCTCACACCGATGTGCACCAGAAGCAATGCAATCCTACGTCACTAACCGTCTGAACAACGGAGAGTATTCAATTCACATCCTAGCTGACATAACTGGTGGCTGTGAGATGGACTCAAATAATAACTAGGATGATCCAGACTTCGACCATGAAGAGACTGATAGAATCTCGCCAGAGAGCTATAATGTGGAAGCTTTTTCATCCCACATCTCATCTATCCTAGACCATGACGTCTTCAGCACCGACCAAATGTACGAACGAATCGATGAAGAAATCAGAACTTCTCAAATTATAAACTTCACCGCATCCCAACACCCGATTCCGGCCCCATCCCAACCTCATGAAACCAACCAAGATGCAAAAACATCAACCTCATCAGACTCAACAATCATCCAATGTGACAATACAGAAACATTTAGAGAAACTTCTCAACTCACAGGAAACAATGTACCCTCTTTCTGCATAGATTCTGGCACCCCCAGAGCGGTCATTGGGAAACCATCTCTACTCAAAATCAACAACTATTTCAGATCATCAGACACTACACTCACAACATCTTCCTACTCTCACAACATCTTCCTACTCCTTCCGTTTCGGAAGTACAACTCATAAGTCCCTCCGTACTGTGTCCTTTATCCTGCCTACCACACACCATTTTGAAGACATCATAGTTGAACTTGACGTTGTGGACGTCGATATACCTCCTCTGATAGGACTTAACATCCTGGGCGATCATGAGCAAATGATCGACAATGTGCACAATCTTCTCGCAAAATGCCGTCAGTTCAAACACGGTAAAGACACTACATAGAAGAGTGGTCTCTTCCTCTCTTCAGAAGCTCCTCAACTCATCTTCACGCAGTAATGCAGCCAAAACCAACACACTGGACGTCAACTTCACTCGGCAAAAACCTCAACGATTTCATCGGCACTTCTTTAACCCCAGCTCAACCAAACTCTTCAACGTACTCAAAATAACAGACCCAATCAACACGGAACCTGAAACTCTACGTCCCCTCAACGAAATATCAACAAAATGTGATCCTTGTCAGCGGGTAACTAATGCTCCACTTCGGTTTAAGGTTTCTTTTGGCTCGAATTCAGCCAGATTTAACGAACGCGTCTTCATTGACGTCTTCTACATCAAGCATAAGAAATCTCAACTGCCGGTCCTTCACGTGATCGATGAAGGAACGAACTTTAGTGCAGCCATCAGATTAAAAAACATGGAAAGTACAACCGTATGGAATGCATTAAAAAAATGCTGGACCTCGATCTACACCGGCCTGCCAAATCGGATCATCGTAGATCAAGTTTCAAACTTTGGGGCTCCTGAAGGGAGCTTCACCTGCATGGCCGCTCTTGACGGTATCGACGTTTAAAGAACCGGTATCGAGGCACACAATGGACTCTCCATTGTGGAGCAATATCGCGCTCCTATTAGATCAACAGTACGCAAAATTCTCATGGACTCGCCCAAGATCGATCTTTATATCGCTTTGGCTAACTCAGTTAAAGCCATGAATGATACTATGGGTTCAGACGGACTCGTACCATCATCCCTGCTCTTTGAAGAAATGCCTCGAACATGCCTCCTGAACGAATTCGGAAGACTACCTACAATCGATGAACGTGGTAAAATAGCAACCATAGACAGAAGCTAGATGCGTTCACACCTCTACAAAATGAGAGTAAATAAAGCACTCCGTCATAATATTCCTGCCGCTTCTGACTACGTCTTTGAGAGAGGTGATGATGTGCTCGTATGGCGCGAGAGAGCCCATAGTAACCGTATAGGTGAATTCCTTAGACCATTTAAGGTCGATACTTTCGATCGAAAGACAAAACTGGTGAACATCTTCAACTTCCCACATGGTAAATCTCGACCTTTTTCAATAGCCCAAGTTGAACCATACATTCCACCAGCCGAGCCCTCCCAGACTCTCTTCTCCGACCAAAGAGATTCCCTGATTCGATTCGCTACACCTCCGGACACAGACGACATATTTTTAACTCAGATTATATCTCAGAAGGACGGATCCCAAAACTGAATCTCGCGAGATGCTAAAGGCAAGGCGAGACGAGATTAAAAGCCTAATGCAACGTGGTGAATTCAAAGTCCTGCTAAAAGAAGATATCCCAACTGACGCAAACATCCTCCCTAGTCGGTTTGTATTGAGCCTTAAATCAACGATCGATGGCACCATCAAACACAAGGCTAGATTTATCATTGGAGGTCATGGGAACAGATTGAAAGAATTTATGGTCCATTCTTTCCAGACGCTCCAACCACAATCTATAGGGCTATTTCTTGCTTTGTCTTATGCATTTGGTTTCGAGGTATGGACGGCAGACGTAACCAAAGCGTATCTACAATCGTCCATACCCTTAGCGCGTGACCTTTTTCTCAACTCTAGTTTGCCAAAGTTGGAACTGACCCCAGACCAGTGCTTACAGATCCTTCTCCCACTTTTTGGGTTGTCTGAATATAGATATCTCTGGTTTGTGACCCTCCAAAATCACCACACAAAAGTGTTGGGCATGGCACAATTGGATAGCGATCGGTCATTCCACTTTATAAAAAGTTACTCCTTCCTGGCTGGTATGTTAGGAACATACGTAGACGATTTATTACGGGCCGGCGATTCAACATTCAAGTCACTTTCAATCAAGACTGAGAAATGTTTCGACATGAAAGAAGCAGAACCACTACCCTGTGACTTCTCAGGGTTCAGACTGCAACACCACGAAAACAACATACTCACCCAAACACAAAGACACTACCTATCGAAACTCCAGCATCTAGAGCCCACTGGAACATTCTCTACATTTCGATCAATGCGAATGCGTCTGGCTTGGCTCTCCCATACTGGGCCAGACTGTGCATTCCAAATCTCTAGACTGGCCCAAATTACGGAATCTTCTTATCTCAAATCACCAACAACATACTTATCTTTACTCAGCAGTGCAACTTGATACGCAAAACGCTACAACGTTTCAATACTTTTTCCAAGCCTCGACATTGAATCTCTACACATAGTTGGCTACTCAGACGTCGCATTCAGCAATAACTCCGACTTATCGTCTCAATTTGGCTACATAATTCTACGAACCAACTTTACCAACAATGTCATTCAAACCTTCTTCCGATCCTACAAATCCAAACGACTCTGTCGACCAACCATGGCCGCCGAAGTAATCGCATTCAGAGATCTCTTCGACGCAGCCTACACCATTACATTCGAGCTCTCTCAACTCATCAACCGCAGACCTCAACTCAACCTCTTTACTGATAGCAAGTCATTGTTTGACGTTATCGGTAAGGGCTTTAGGATAAGTGAGAAGCTGCTGATGTTGAATGCCGCAGCTGCTCGACAGGGGTTCAAAAAGGGGAGATGTATAACATCGCACTGGTACGGT
>JAULBU010051771.1:0-12732 GCA_032358235.1 Odonthalia washingtoniensis | reverse complement strand
AAATGGTGGACACATTGAACAAGACAACTTATGAATAAAACTTCTTGAGTACATCTATTATAATACGTATTGAAACCTCCGAAAGATAAAGATAACTCTTCTGGATTAATTTTTCAAATCGCTCAAAGACTTTTCGGACACCCTGTATATTATAATGAACAGCCGTAGGTTCGTGTGTGACTTATATCAATGATTCATTCAAATAGAATCAACCGTAAGTTCATGTGTAACCTATGTTCATTCATGCGGTTCGGAATTGAAATATTTGATCTAGAGTTTGCTATGTGTTAGTGTTGAAAATGATTCATCCAAATAGGATCAACAGCAGTAGGTTCGTCTAAAAAGACGTCTTCAGCGCTACGAGCTGCTGTCGAACGACGGAAGGTCGTGCGTCTTTCTCCACTTAGTTTCAACGACGCTGAAGACACATTTTGAACAGTAAGTCAGAAAATTGTTTGTAAACAGTATTTCATAACAGTAAAATAAGAATTGAGTGATGACCTACGTTTGATTTTATACAGAAAGAAGTCAGTATAGCCCGTTTCTGCTTCCTCGAGTGGTTGTGAAACTGTTTAAATTCGTCGTCCGTGGTCGACTGATTGAAAAAGTGTTTTTAAAATAATAATATTTGGTTTTACTATTATACTATTATCATTTTAATTACAGAACAATTTTTGTAATCAGCCTGTTGAAAAACATATATACTGAAAAATTATATAATTTTTATAGAAATTCTATAAAAATTATATTTATAGAAAGAATTTAATGATATCATTTGGTATAGTTCACAATCACAGTATGACACCAATAATAATTAATATAATAATTTTAAAAATGTAACGGGTAAACTACAAAAATCGCTTCTTTTCTCACCCCTCTTCTTCCATCACTACTCCATCATTACCGGTACGATATGTCTTTACTTTTTTCCAGTTGCAAACGTAACGTAGTCACCAGAAAACATGAAACATAACAGTCAACCAGTAAAAATAGATAACTACCTGACCGCATTGTTTACCTTCTTCAAAAAGCATCTAAAGCAAGAATAGAGATTTGCGGACAGAACTCTATAGATAATAATAAGACCTCACGACCTGTAAAAAAGAACCGATCAAAATCTCAAATTCGCATTCAAATGTCCCACCAACTGCATCTCTTGCAAATGGTTCTGATACAAATGCTCGTCGACTCACACGTCGACTTACTCGTCCATCAAATTCATGGATCGCATCTCTAGATGTTGATAATGACGATATCGAGACGACGCCCGTCCGTTGAAGAAAAGGAAGAAATATAAAATATTCATCTTCTGATTAACATCTACATCAAAAATAATATGTTACACCTGTAGTAGGTATTCATCCATTTCAATAAAAAACTAATAACAAATATTAACAATATTAACAATACTACTAAAAATATTAATAACAATAATTACAATCATAATACAAAAAATATCAATATTAATAATATCAATAATATCAATAATATCAATAATATCAATAACCTCAATTGAGGGTTATTAATAACCTCAATATTATCAATACCATTTCCGTAGAAACTACACTAACATTTCACAAGAATAGCACATTAACAACACCAATTTCAGGAGGTATAGTATAGGCAATAGTAATTCTAGTGGATCAATGACAATTCTAAGAAGAAATGCGGCCCAAGAAGTATCAAATGCAGTAGCGTCAGCAGTCAGTGATGATCCATTCGCATATCCTTTTTTACCAAGTACTATATTACCACGTCGAAGAGGATTGACAGGGTCAGATGAAAAAAATTGAGATCACGGTCTGAGATTCCAATTTTCATGTTGACCACTCGTGCAGGTGGAGTCGGATTGAATTTAAAAACTGCGGGTACCATTATATTATTCGATTCTGATTGAAATCCGTCTGCTGGCTTACAAGCTGTGTTCCGTATTTAATGTATTGGACAGAAAAGTACTGTGCACATCATTCTTTCTGTGACCATAGGCAGCATTGACGCGCTGATTGTGGAGACAAAACATTATCATCAGCATCAGCATCAGAATCATTTGCAAATCTATCTGTGAAAATATGTAACTAACTGACCACATTGTTTGCCCTCTTCCACAATTGAAAAAATCAACTTGTTGAATTTTCCTTCCCTATTCTAGTACGATATGTACACACTTCTCACTATACAGTCACTTATTTCCACTTTCCACGAAATATTTACATGAATATGACACTTCGATCTGTTCTGTTTCAAGGTGCGGAAGGTACTTATGATTCTGATGCTGTGCCAGATATTGATCGCGTGATAGAACTGCTCGAACCCAATATATATGATTGTTTGTCAAAGGTCGAGGAGTTGCAGTCGAAAGATGGAAAGAGACTAGCGACCAAGAATGCGGTCACCAAAATGGCAAAAACAACGCCCTTGTACTCAATCAGAGACACAAGTAAAAACATAACATTTTCAACATTGGCGTTTGGCGTTATATTTGAAAGGTCTGAGGTGAAATTGGAAGGTTACCATCCCAATGATATCAACATGTCTATGTTATACGTCTTAAATAGAATATTCTTCTCCGTTTTTGCTTTGGAGGATGACAACACCACACTCACCCATTGTTTACGGTTGTATGTGGACGGGTTGCGGTTGTCTTCGCGGCCATGGCCCAAAAACAAATTATTTCAATTTCCAAGTTTTGACACTCGTGGTGGTCAGTGGAGTGATTAAACGGGTCTCTGAACCACCTTGAAAGTAACAACAGAGCCCCTAGTATGTTTAACATATTTTAAAGGGTTGAGTCATGTTTTATTCACCGTTGCTGGCCTCCTTTATGTTCAGGAGAAAGGAGCTGAAGCAACTTATAAGATCTCCCAGTCATCGGTAAGTATGTGAAATATTCCTTCGGTTGTATTGGATGGAGTTGGTGAGGCCATCTCAAATCTTGAAGTAGACCCAACGTCTACAGCGACTGTCGCATCACCATTTACAAGCTTCACAGCATGGGAGAGGACGAAAGGAGTAAGAATGGATATTTCAATCCTTCCTATTTTGTTGAGTTTAGCTAGTGTGCAAGTTGTCGCTTTGTTCAATCTTGAGACAGAGACTTGTTATTTTCAATAAAATATGTTAGTTGTCACCGGAGTACAGGTTTGTATGTCGGTGAGTGCAGCCAAAGTTTCGCTTTGTTCCATGCGCATACCGATGAATGATTTCTCGGCAGGGGATGTTTTAAATAATGATAAACGAAGCAGTTTATCAATCGTCCTGGAAAAATCCCACATCAACCTATTGAAGAAACAGAAAGATATGACATTCAATTTTATTTTCCAGGCAAATAGATCTGCTGTGTCGGAACAAGTTCGCCCTAGGCGACCTTTGCTTGATGCGGCCGTTTGGGCTGACAAACAATATTTGAGTCTGACTTGAAATATATCAACTATAACGCACTCTCAACTTCACGTCAACTCCCGCCCCGTTCAAAATCTTTCCATGATCGCCTCTTCTGAACATCGCCTGATTTTATTCGACGAAAATATTCAGAGAGTTGTGCTCTCTATCGCGCTCGTCAGCTCTGAGCAGTATTCAACATCTCGATTGGGAATTCATGCAACGGATTCACATGTTCTAGCTACACATATTTTTGACAGTATTGCAAAAACTGTGACGAATAATTTTTAAGTGAAGTGTACTTTCATTGGTATGTTGTGGGAAGAATCGTCACTTTTTAGTTCTCATCATGCAGAAATTACTTTTGGGTGTGAGAAAATCATCTCGAGTCAGCTCTTCCTGCTTAGGAGAATTGATAGTAGTGATGGTGCCGGGTACGTGGAGAGTTTGTCCTCAGAAGAATTTTGTCGTCGCAATTCTCGAAGCGAAGAACCGGAAGGATACAAAAGTGGTCAATTTCGCTGCTTTTTCGGTCGTGGGAGCGGTGTATCCTTTAATCTTTACAACGATCAGAATGATGACTCGGTATCAAATTTAACTAAAAAAGAAGGTATATTATTTGTAGAAAAGTTAAGTTTGAAAGTTTTGAGGACAAGATTCATCGAAGGATTGGAAAATGAATTTGATACTCTACAAGATATGAAAAAGATTATTGGCTTTCAGAGAGGTCGTGAGGACAGTATGGAGAAAATCCGTGTTCCTGCGTTCAGAATCTCCTCCTAGGTGAATATTGAAAGTACGAAAGAAAGAAGAAGTATCACGTACGTTGATTAAAAGCGATTAACAAAACTTTCAAGTCAATTGGAAAAGCTGAGCAATGAAGTTAAGTTTTTAACTGAACGAGACACTTCATTACAAAAGTGTAAGACAATAGTTGCTGCTACAAAGACCCGTCGCTAAGAAAATACAGCCAAAAAGATTTCAAATGCACCCAAACCATTGAGAAAGACGAATATAAATGCCACAAAATCAATAAAAATAACTGCCAAAGCATTTTTGGAACAACAGGTACATTTTGTGGATATTTTTGATATTTTTGAGACAAATTTAGACATGATCAAAAATGTTTTAAATTTTCCAAACCCATTTCGTTTAATTTTGAGACCAGGGCCTCGAAAATCCTGAAATGGTTTTGGACAAAAAATAAGTTTACAATTTTTTCCAAGATAATAAAAAAGGGAAATGGATTTAACATTTAATGTACTTCTTGGTAGTTTTAGATTACATTATACTACTAATTTATCAGTGTAGTAATTATTAAAAATATCGGAAATAAATGAAAAAAATGACACAGTGCCCGAAAACAGAGCCGAAATAACCCTAAAATTTTACTTTTCTTCGGACGTTTTCGGTAACCGAAAATCAAAAATATTTTGGCACTTCTCGAGAATGAAAGATACAGAAGAGAGAGAAATTGTTGCGGATTAAGTTGGATGGTTTTGCGTTGGGTCTGGTTTTGGTTAGGGTTGAACAATTATGTTGTGTGTGGGTGTAGATGACGGGTTGGGCTCGTTCATCCTTTCATATTGTGTGGGTGCATATTAGATAAATACCAGCGGAATGAGTGGTGAAAATGCAGGAATATTGGGAGTAGGTTGTGCGATATGTCTTGCATTACAAGGAGGCGGTGGTGTTGTAGTTGATAGTAATGAATCTGAGATGTTCATTGTTGCAATTTTGAATCCTTCTACCAAATAGGTAGGGATGTATACGGGTTTCTAACCGCATTTCAAACAACTTTTTATAAATAGTTTGATTGATCCAGTCGAACACCGATAGAAAGGTGTCTATGGTGAGGAACCCCAATTTAAACAGTGTGATCGAATCTTTGATTTTTGCCTTGTCGAATTGTTTAAACTGTTCTTCAAAATGGCAATTTCATCATCTTGAAATTCCAAACATTTAGAGAATCTCTCAAATGTTTTGGTCGTGGTTCGTCCAATAAGTGATACGCAGTTGAATGTCATTATTTGAATGATTTGTTTTCAGTGATATGCTCTTTTTCTTTCTCGGAGCAGAATGTTTTAAGAAGTAGGATGGAAGTGGAATAGGCACTTAGCTTGTGATGAATGTGATTGGAAAGGGAAGAATGTGTCTCAAAGAAGGAGGAGTAGTTGATAGTTAATTTATTTTGAACTATAGAATGAAAGGTCGTTTCAGGAGATTTTGTTGGGTTCGGTTGTATTTTAGGTGGTGAGACCATGTGATTTGTCGGAAATGTATGTTGTTTTGTTGCCGAAATTTTGTTTTCTGAGTGATTGGTAACGGAGTTGCTGATTCTTGAAGCATTGTTTGCATGTTGAAGTAAGGTGGGTAGAAGATTCAACAGGATGGCTTGATTGTGATGGGAAGTTTGGAGACATTGTTCCTTTTCATGTCTGTTTCACATGTTCTTCCGTAGTATGGTGGGGAGATTCCATAGTTTCTTTAATTAATCTAGTGGGCCCAGTTCTAGGTTGGATATGATTCCAGGAATCAGGCGGTTCCGTTACTTGTTTTAATTGAAATGGATGATTAACTGATTGTGTTCGCAGGCATTCTTCATGACCGGATGAAGAATCTGCTGGAATATGAGATATAGGTGGTGTCTGCATGATGGATTTTATGGGGATAACTGGTGTTGGATGCTGTTGGATAAGTATTTCATTAGCTGTAGGATTATGGGTTGTATCCATCTGACTCTTTGGATCGAAGGTGAGTGGAGCATTTGGGCTAGTTCTAGGTGCGAAGATGATTGCTTCAAGATGATGAAATGTTTCTACGATGGTTTATATATCTGAGTCGATTTTGTTTGTAAGAAATCCCAACCAGAGTTGAAATTGGAGCTGGTAATATTTTTGATCTGCGTCTTCCAGTTCAAGTTGTGGTATCTTTACTAATGATAGGTATTCTATACCATACAGATTGGCTACTTGCTTCAGGAGTCTCATAGTCTCATAGCTAGTAGGGACATGCTGCAGTATTCTTCATCAAGGAGTGAAGATTCTCTTCGGAGCGCATCTCACATTACGTTGAGGGTTTCGGTGCGGTCTGTGCGGAGTGGATTGGATGGTCGCGTTTTTAACAATGCGGTATTTACTTAGGCTGTCATTTGAAACCTCTTTCAACATGACCTTCAGTTGGGAACGCGTTCGTAGCGTTTCGCTTTCGTGAAGGAGTAATTTGTATCTGTCTATTATTTCTTTTGAGAATAATTGAGGTCGTTCAGATGCAGTGTTGGTGTCTTCAAGAATTTTAGTGGTTTTAGTTGGTCTTTATGAGGCGCGAGTCTGTCGCTGTGACGGTGGGCTTTCATCTTCAGTAGCGATAAATTAAAGCATTATAGGGTGTTGGATCGAAGTTTTCCTGTATTTTGCGTTAATTGGGAGGATGTTGTAGTTGATGTGATTAGCGTTTCGTTAGGAGGAGTTCTTTGAATTCTGAGATCGAGTAATTTGGCTCGTTGAAGTAGTTAAACTATTTATGTTTTTTGGAGGGAATTCTACATTGGGGTACAAATCGGAGCAAATTTTACAGAAAGGGGACAGCACTGATTTCAAGCAAATAAATGTTCATTTAAAAATGTGGGTACGAGTCTATTTTGCAAATGGTGGTACCGCTTACAGTTTTGTTCAGCCTCTGAAAATAGCGGCGCCTTTCATGAACCATAATCTCACTATTCTGGACAAGTTGATCGATTGTGTCCATGGCCATTGCATCTCCCACAACGATATTTTTTTGTTATATAAACCTCGCGCAGATACGAAATTCAACTTTTTTTTTGGTCGGCCACGTTTCTTTGGTTTCTGCGGTACATTAATTATCGCAATATCAGGGGTATGATTCTCGACAGATTCTAATAATTAATTCGCTAATCCTTTCTTACCATTTAGTACCGACATTCTTCTAGAATCTCCTACACCCTTTTGTGGGACTCTATCAGGATCTCCAATCTCATCAAATGAATCTACAATCATCACACGCGATGTTTTTGCAAGGATGCGTGCAGCACCACGAACAATTGTCGTCTTTCCTGTTACAGGTTCACCTACAAGCAATGTTCATTTCCCTAGTTTCAGTATGTCGGTTATTACTGCAGCTGCATTATGCACGTGTCTTCCTACACGAAGGGGCATTCCTACTGTATTGTTCTTTATACTACCTTACAGTACAGATAAACGATGCAACCTTCCTGTGTTGCAAGGAGTGTCGTTGTAATGGTGGCAGGGATAGGACCTAATCGGACGGTTGTTGGTGCAACTTGTCCAGAATAGTGAGATTATAGTTCATGAGAGGCGACATTATCTCCAGAGGTTGCCCAAGACTATAGGCCAAACAACCATTTTAAAAATAGACTTGTACCCACATTTTCAAATGAACATTTATTTGTTTGAAATCAGTTCTGTTCCCTTTCTGTAAAAGTTGCTTCTATTTGTACCCCAATGTGAAATTTCCTCGTTTTTTGTTATGTTTCAATCTTTTTGGTCAAAAGCATTATACCACGTGTAGGTTGTGTGTAGCAGCACAGGAATCCGGATTGTAGAACTGTATTTTGGACCGTAACTTCGAAAGGTAAAGGAGATGTACGATCAGCTCCCGGCCTTGATTCCGGCCATGCGTAGGCGTGTTCCGGGGCCGGGATAGTAGTAGTGTCCACGTAGTGTAAGAAAGGTGGATCGTGTACGTTAGGTATGGTAGACAGGAGAGGCGTCGGCGTATACAGAGACTACCAGACGATTGGTACTGTAGACGTGTAATATACGAGAGTAGATGAGTAGGATTAGCCACGTCCGTCGAAAAAAGGGAGTATTCGTTTGTATGGACGAAACTGGGATGATAGCAGGATTCGTTGTGGATCAATGAAAAGGGACACGGTGAATTTCGTAACTACTAATAACAGAGTTCATTTAGTAGTAGTAAAATTTAGAAAGTGAAGAAAGAGAAAAGATAATAAACGGAAAGGGTAAAATAGAATTCTTAATAGGATATGAATTCGGAGCACTAATCACAGTCAGTAGGTCCATTCGATTGATAAATTGTTTTTAGGCTCTTCGTAGTGGATTCCACTAGTGTCCTCCTTATGTGTAATGGTGTAGAAGATTACTATCGGAGGATGAGCGGTGAAAGGTGGCATAGTGGCATGTACTGTAGCCATCTGAACCTTGCTGTGTATACTTGGCCATTGTGGTAGCCCAGGGGTTATGGTAGGTATAGTATGAGTGACGCATGGTCTACTGTATGCTTTACACATTGACCTCAACAAATTTCTCACCCTCCACTCAAAAATCGACGGCGCAGTTCAACCCGTTGTACCGAAATCATCGGTTAATAGCTTTGTATACCTGCCTCTTTTTTCCAATTAGGCCGGCCATCCTGGAGTGAATCTAATGAACGATACTCTCCGCAGAGAATGCTACTGGGGAAATATTCACAAAGATGTCTGCAAAACTGTCCAAGAATGCCGCGCCTGTGCTAAAACTCGTGGTTCCCCATATCAAGTTCAATATCACCTTCAATTATTTCAATCAAACGGGCCTCTGGAGTTTATTGCTATTGATATCCGGGGCCTTCTACTCAAATAGTCAACCGGAATTCGCATAGTCCTTTCTATAGTGCACCGTTACTCCAAGCTTACTGAAGTCATTACGCTTACTAAACAGACTACATCCGTTACCGCATAAGCTTTCCTAACCCACTGGATATACAATTTTTGGTATCCAGTGCTATCTTCTATTCGACAACTGTTTCAATCATATTTCTAAGTTTTTCGCTGCCGTATGTACTGCACGCGGTGTTAAACAGTTTCACACATCCTCCTTCCACCCACAAACAAATGGATAAGCATAGCAGTACAAAAAATCTATCTCTAATCACCTACGACACTGCGTTACCGAACGCCAAACTTACATATAACCACTAACTTATGCCTGCAATAGCCACATTTATTGGTCGAGTGGAATTCCGCCGTTCTATATATGCCTAACACGCCCCATTCCGAATCCTGTATTCCTATCCCTACCGTCTAATATTACCACGGATACTCCCTGCATTTACCGTCCTCTACTCAAACGACAACGATCCATATGCTGGAGCAAATTCAACAAATGATGACCGACAGGGACGCAAACCTCTTATTCTATCAAAGAAACTACAAGAAGTAATTCGATGAATCTGTGGTGCTGAAACACCTATTTACTACTTGTCGACCACGCACTGGCGGAAATCCAAACCAACGCTAATCTCAACACCGAAGATAGTACGCGTACAGTGAACAAACTACTGCATAAATAGGTGGGCCATTCAAGGTCTTGCGAGTAACCTCTTGTATAATCTATGATTCGATAGTGGTCGTGAGCAGTTCGTGTCGCACCGACTGGCAGAAAGAGGAGGAGAGGAAGAAGAAAGGAGCAGCAGATACAATGATGGTTGGAGAATGATGAAGGATGATGGTACCAGGTTTAAGGTTGATAAAGGATGACGACATTCAGATTCAATGACGGTTGGAGGATGATGATGAAGGATGATGGTACTAGGCTAAATGTTGATATTATGTTGGAAATTCATATAGGATGACTATTATACTATTGTTATTGGATGTAGGTTTTCCAGGATTTTACAATTATTATTATTGTAGACGGTGATGAAGAACAATTATTAATAGGACGAGGTTATATGTTGAAGGATTCTGAAGGATGATACAATGATTAATAAAAGATGATGAAAGAATGATGTTAAGGCTTTGAGATGATGACGATCATATCGTCATAAAGGTGAAGATAGGATGATGTTACTACTGCACGATGACGAGGACCAGGTCGTTGCAAGGATGAGAATATGACGATGTTATTGTCATGAGAGATGACGGTGACGAGAAGGATATCTACGGCACGCAGCGCGAGAGCAGCTGGTACATAGATTGATGAGGGATAAAATGGTGTCGAGACACAATTAGAAAATTCGAGAACAAGAAGATCATGCGTAGGCGTGAGAGACTAAGTGAAGAATAATCTGGCACAAAAGGGGACAAAGGTCGCGACACCAAAAAACGGGAATGATAACACGAAGAACACAATGACTATGTAACCTACAACGAGCCAGCAGTATAATGTTACAGGAATACTGAGTACTGCAGAAGATGACACTGGTACACAATGGTACGTGTACGAATTTTGATTGATATTATGTGCGACACACAGTTGAAACCCATAGCACTGACACTGTATTTGAAAGAACGTCACCACCCGATACAGTACGATTGTTCCTCTTATTGAATAGGTTTGTACATTTATGATCTCCCAGAATCCAGATGAATTATCTAATTAGAACCGTACTCTTTTAGTTTCCACATGTGTCACTTCATTTACTATTATTATTATTACTTTTCGGAATTTAGATAGAAGTATCTCTATTCAGAAAAGATAGGTGATAAATAAAAAACGGCAGACATTAGGCTACCAGAAAAGCATTCGTCGGGACCACCAATTGATATCTAACCGATTCAGTGACAACCAGAAAGTAGGAATACTCACCCCAATGCGCACCTTGGTCGGCCAATCACGACTGTAGATTGCAAGGCAATCCGCACTCGCAATACCCGCATGTCGGATCAATCCAGCGGAAAATTAGCACTGGAGAGGAACAAGTTTCGTGTCTCTGGCTATCCAACCCGCAAAGATGACTAAAGTCATCAGGGAGGAAATACAATACCGTCTTCACTCTGACCACAGACCCACTCGGGGCAATACAATTTAACCAGTCAATAAAGGACCCAGTGACCGGTACTAAATCAATACTTTTCCACATCAGTTAGCCTCTCGACGGCGGCTGAAATCGACAAACCTACCAACAAAGTAAGCCATGATGGAAACGGTGAAATAAAAGTGTCCATCGATAAATCCACAAAAGAACCACCGCCTGACCCGCCTCCACCGCCCATCTAGACTGAATTACCGGACCCGGGCGGCAACACCATATCTCTCACTGACGAGACCAATATGAATAGAGACCCAACGTCCGTTACATTTGATGTCGAAAAAATGATCTCTCCTACAATAACACGTCTCTATTCCCATTATTTCATCAGTACTGAGATGACGTATTCGACTATAGAATTGGATGGCTCCATCCGCAGCGGATTTACACTTTCTCCACTGGACCCAACTTTGTTGAAAAACTACTCGAAGTCAACAAACCGTCCTCGGACTACGAAAAAGCGAGGACGGAAACCAGGAACTACTACACGCACGTAAAGAGAATAACAACAAAAGATACCAACGTTTTCGCTTTTACTCTTTTTCCAATTTTACGGCTGCTCTTTTCTTGAATCCGTGGCATTACGTTTATAACGGTCAACCATCTCCCTTCAAATTCCGACACATTATCAACATTTTTAGGATCTCAATTTGTCTTGGCCAGTCAAGATTCAACCGTGGGTGACGAATTGAACCATTTTATTCTGAACTACAGCTTTTCTGGTACCGGACAGTGAATAACTGGGTCTTATAGCGCGTTCGAATTCGGCGGCGATGAATTGTTTTGTAGACTCACCATATAGAACACCTTTATAAATTGCAACAAAACTACATCACGGCTATCATAATTTCAATACACGCCCATACGTATTTATTCACATCTTTTCAACTTGCCTCGACTCCCTGTCCTACATGGACTACGATCCTAAACGGCTGCTTTACAGGATGGTCATCACCCAAAACCGCTTATTCCATTGCATTTTATATCATTTTCCTTCTCTCACACGATCTGTTTGGTTTATGACACTGGTACACCTCCCAAATATACCTGCAGCCCGCTTAGCACCTGCTCACAGCCACACCCGCTAAAGATCTTTTCCAAATACTGGTGCAACCAGTCCAAATCACGACAGATTTGCACAATTGTACTCAACCGGTTGCAATTGGAATAATTGCATACTGCGGGGTTTCACTCGCACCCATATATCTTAATGGCTGCTATCTATTTTATGGCTTAATTTTGAATTTTTTTCTCTCTCTTTTTCTCTATATTTTCTCTTTTCCTTCCTCGTTCCCCGTTTGTCTTTTCCGTTTTCTCTTCTACTCCTTCAGAGTCATGTCATGCTCCTACGATAAGTCACACTCCAACAATGCACCCTACTTCCTTTCTACTGCGGGACGCACTACTTAATAAAGGGGAAGTGTAGCGTATCACACTTGGTCCGCACGACACAGCTGTATTCCCTACACATGTTCACGTGTGCATTGTTGGTTTTCATGCCACTATATCCGGTACTAGTATATTGTCTCATGGCACTAGAGTACTCACTGCCGACCGCACAGT
>JAULBU010051760.1:0-12737 GCA_032358235.1 Odonthalia washingtoniensis | reverse complement strand
GAAACCGTTCCTCTACTTTTGGACCTAATCCACAATGGAACAGAGTTCTTTGTTCATGCGGTGGGCCAGTATTACTACTACCTGTAGCCATTGTTACTTTCTTTCTGCTTGTCTCCAGACGCTTTTTTATTATTACTTCTCCCTTGATCAGACTTGTAACGTGACAGTTGAGGGCTGTTGAGGAAAAAGACAGACATATGAAGAATGTTGAGAGCGGTTGATATTCTTTGAAGTGTAGTATGCAGTGGTTGTGATGTTTCATGTCCTCACCTAGTATGACTCGCGTACTTATATCATTTCCTGAGTCATATAACTTATACTATATAAGATGACCACATTCAGGTTAAAATCTCAACCGTCTACGTGTGATGCGATATAGATCTACAAAATATCTGGGAAAAGGGAACGGCCAAAACAATGGCAACACTGATTCAGTTATAAATTCGAAAAAATTCGAAGAAAAACTTCATATGGAGTTCCATAAGAAGTTTTGGTTCGAATTTTCACATTTTTTATTTTAAAACAGAGTCGTTGACTAACATAGTAACTGATCGGTACAACAATTTGGTTCTATCTTTTAAATTATTAGATACTTCTTCCTCTCCGAATAGCACACAACATTCATAATCGCTCAGTTATTTCATATTTCTTATAACATGGTACACTGTCGCATGATATAAGAAACAATGTCATGTTTTATACTACATATAGTAGTTCAATGACATGATATTTAGCGTCAGGAATGTAAATAAATGACACGAGTCCTGTAATTATAACTTTTTTCACCCTATGTTAGAAACTTAACAACATAGGATAGTACCCAAAATGTCGATTTGAACACGGTTTAAGTCATTGCAAGGAATGTATGAATAATTTCCATGTTACAATCGAAATAGTCTAGGTGTGATGGAATATAGTACTACAAATTACTGCGAAACGAGGACGACTGCAAAACAATGGCAACACTAATTCAGTTGGAAGGTTTTCAAAAAATTTGTTCTTTCAAAAAGTTCATATTTTTAATTTTAAAATAGAATCGTTTATTAACATAATAACTGCTTGGTAAAACGGTTCGGTTTAATTGTTTAAGTCATTACGTATTGCCTCCTCACTCAATAGCAAACAACATCTATAATAGCTAAGCTATTCAATATTTCATATATCATGGTAACACTGTCACATGATATAAGAAAAAATGTCATGGTATATACTACATACTATGTAGTATGGTGGTTCTATGACATGTCCTTCATGTCAGTAATGTTGTTGAAGGACACGAGTCATGTAATCATATATGTCATACACCCTACCTTAGTAACTTCGTGACATAGGATAGTAGCCGAAATGCAGAGTTGAACACGGTAGTTTGGGTCATTTCAGGGTATGTACTAATAGTTGTTGTAACAGTATGCACAATATGACTATCCATAAAAATTTAAGTCATATACTCACGTATATAAAAATCGTTAATGCTACGTATACATCATTCTTTCACCTTCATATTGTGCTATCATAACTACATATGAAGAAGAATCTTTATTATCATATGAACACATTTTATGGTCATATAGTATATTTCAATATTATATAAAAGCAGATAATATGACTTCTATAATCAGAATGCGTAAAACATCCTTTTTAACTTTTAACAGGAACAGAGGTAAATTTCAATGATTTACAATAAGACCTTACCACGGTGCTGTTACCCGACGAAAGATTTGCTAAAATTCCTAATTTTCAATTTTTGTAATAAATCCATAGTTTGGTTAATCCATTGAAAATTAGTTTTTTCACCACCGAAATATCCATTCTGCGAACAACTCATACTATTAAACACTCACTGATAGCTACCATCATTACATACAGGAACCAAAAAAGGTATTTTCATAGTACAACACATCGCAGTTCGACACTATTGTGAACAACTTGAAATAACATTCACAAAACTATTACTCACGACAACACTTCTTACATACATTCTCACCACAACAAATCTTCAAGTATTGTCTTCGCAACAAAAACATTGTCTTTTAGCACCTCCGATGCACGAATGGATTCACAGATGAATGGGTTCACAAGTTTCCTGCTTTTTGAATTCATGGATAGTTACGCTAGTAACTCGTTCAACGAGAACTTCAACTACAAGAACTTCAACTTCCCTGATTACCTCCGATGGCTCAGGAATGATTATGATCCAATATCCAAGTAAAAAACAAGACGTTTAGAGGAGAAGTCAACCAAGAGGGAAAATCCCCTGGCAATTACCGCTTTCCCGTCAAAGGAAGGTCGGCATGACACTGTCCTTACATAAATAGGTTTACAACAAGATAGGCAGATATCTCGCACATCCCTCGCATTGAATACGTACGCATGAATTGATCAACGCATACTTCAAGTCTTCACCAATTTATTCAGAAACAGAAAACCTTCGACTGGATTCTTGGTTAGACCATCTTTCTTTCACCGAGTCATTCAGTCCACTTCGACAAACAAAATGAGCACCCCTTTCAACATGATTATTTCATCATGTTTCGAATTCCTTCTCTTCTTTTACAGAATCTTTTTTACAACAGAGTTTATGTCAAGGAAACAAAACATGAAACTATTTAACATCAAACATTTCACTGGAACAAGAATTGGGTTAGTTTGTCAGACCCTTCTTAAATCCTGGGGAAGACTTGGTCAAGATATCAGCAATCATCAGGTTAGTGCAATGCTTCTCCCATACATATACTACTACTACGATACTTCTACTTTCATGGTTAAATCTGCAAAACAAAATGGATTCTCTCGTTTCACATAAGAAAAACATTCGATGGGGCGATGGCTATGTTGTTGAAGAATAATTGGTGTTTTCAGGTCCTTGGAACCTCACAACAGAACAGGATGCGGCATTCCGATACATCACCAAGGAACTCTTTAATAGCCTGAATAACATTTTGGTCAATTATATGATGTATGGGTCAAATTTCAACATGGAAACTGCATGGTTCTTGTTGGAATCTTCTGCAAACCAGACGGTTTGGAACTACCGAAATTATTTTGTGATATACCGGGTGCTGTGTCTAAGTCTCTGAATATTACCATTCCAAAAGTGCATACCACACCCCCGAAAGAGCTGATTATCATTAACGACGTCACGAGTCAGTTTAATGGTTCAAATACTCCTGAAAATCATGAGAGGCCTTCCAGCTTCGAGTCATCCGGCTCACGAAAAAAATCTAAGATTGTTGACAGGTTTACATATCCGGAACACCATGGTAAAGATTACATTGATACTGAAGAGACTGATGCTGTCAAAACTTTTTCTTCTGTAAGAACAACAGAAGCTGAAGAAGAGAAAATTATACCACCTGTTCCAGATACTTTGAGCTCTGTGGTACAAGACGCTATGGATCTATTGAAAACCAATATGCAACACTATTCCTGTTGCTAAGACTTTGATTTTCGAGAACTTGATGATAGTAATCAGGATATTATTGATACCACTATATAAAACAAAGTGGAATTCGTTTTATCATACCCTTCTCAAAACAGAAGGTTCGATAACCTCCGACAAAATTCGGACTGCGATCAATTTGATGAGAAGCGCATGGCACATTTCGTGGAATTTGGTGATATAGTTATGACGCAAGGCAGTCATGCGCAAATGTTTTGCTCTGCATTGCAATTTTAATCATGTGTTACACATTTCAAGTCAAATATGCAATCCCTTTTAAAAACCCCGGGCATGATTAAATTGGAAAAAAAATTAAGACTCTAATCAGTGTGTTCAGTGCAGAGGGGATTCCGTTTCACTATACAACGAAACGTGGTTGCTACAATTCCGATCACATAGTTCCTAAACTCTCGCTCTCTCTTCGTCGTTGAACAAGCAGTGAATTTATGGAAGAATTATATGGATTGGAACCACGCTTTGAGAATAATGAACTATAGTCACCCCGGGACCATTCATTTAGTTCATCAAGCAACATGTAATGAAATTAACAACATCCCAGGAGTTGCGATCAGAGAGAAGATTTCCTTGCCTTCAAATCGACGAGCCGACAGTTCAAGAGTTATGTTCCGAGCAGAGCAAAAAATACGCAATGGTTGATGGACATCATCGAAAAGTTTACTCGTCCAGTTGAGTTAGTTGTTGATCCCTGTGTAAGTACATTTTCTGTGGTAATGGCATGTTTGCTACTACCGAAGCACAGAAAATTTGTAGGGGTGACATGGATGATTTATGTTTGGAGCTATGTTGGATTCCACTAGTTACAATTTATCGGTAGTTACTCAACAAGAATTCAGTCATTGTCGGTACGGAACAAGATATTCAAGCTGCACGGTTATTTCTTAGACCAGTGAAAGCCATTTATGTGAAGAGAAGAAGGGATGTATGGAAGATTCCTGCTGTAGTTCCTGCTGTTCGGACATTTCCGAGTCATATTTGTTATTTCATTTCCCAGTATATTGGGGAACCAAATGAATACAACAATGGTACTCCAATTGTGGAGGCATTCATTTGATGCAATACCAATAGAAGATTTACGTGCTCTGGAAGCAGGGGCTTCATGTTTGAGCATGAAACCGTCCACTATCAAACAAAACAAGGCTGGTTTTGGGGGTTTCACAGAAAAGTCGTTTGCCCACGATTCCATTATCGGTTATTACTACGGAACCTTCGTTTACGGAGATATTGGGGAAATCACTTCTCTTACAAAAACATGTGTCGAGATATCGCGCTCTGTAACAAAAGCTCACTTCATGAAATGTGATGCTAACTGTAAGCATAAGTTTACCGCTGCAGACGGAAGCAAGAAGATAGTATGGATAGCAGCACCACCATGGTGCGTAACAAGATACATAAATTATGTGCATATCTGTTTGGTGATAAGTCATCTCCTCTTGAATAAATGGATGACCCAAGACTCGAAAATTGCTGTTTTCTGCAGAATAAGAAGTTGGGAAAAGATGTAGCTGTAACTTCGTACAAGAATTTGGATATTCGGTCGTTACATCCTATTACAATGGGTAACGAACTTTTTCTTGGTTAACGTTCCGATCACGTTCACCATGTTGACACCAATTAGTATATTCCGATTATATATTGTTCATCAATATTTATTAACCATAGGATATTCATAGCATTATCGAAAATAGCTATTTCCCCTGCGTATATCTGCTCTATTCCCTAACAAATGTTTCATTCATACTATTACTGATCACAGTATGGTTCTTACATATGTTTAGATTTCCATTCAATCCCGTAAGAAATAACGTTGTCCTTTATTTACCTGTTGAAACCCCCTAATAATAAAAAAGGGATAAAAACAATTATATCTAAATTATGCGACAGCCTGTATCATTATTTGGTTGTAAAACTTTTTTTTGTGAAAATTTCTAATTTGTGGTACGTATCGAATGTTTACATATTATGATAGAATATGGATGAAGACTGAACACTGTTCTGTTTTTGTCCATTTTCTTACATAATATGTCATAAAACGGAATGTTATGCCAAATTTATACTCCGTCGTGTGACGGACCGTCGCATGACCCAATAAAAATTATCCACAATGGATATGATATTCAACTGCCTGTTTTTGAAAAATGGGTTCTTTTATAATCATTCTCTCGAGATCGAAAACTGTAATATCTATTTGGCACAAAATATTGAAGGAAATATCGACAATCCTAAATTTCAGTGACCAGTGGCTGAAGTTCAAATAAACGGCGAAAAAGTTTTTCAGACATAATAATTCTCTTTTGTGACATATATATGAATCTAAAGAAGGAAAGTTAAAATAATCATTTTATATATAATTAAATCGACATTTGGAAACAACAGCTTAATTTATAGCCTGCGCTGGCAGCTACGGACTCACAACAGAGCCGTAAACGTTGAAAAATATGGGAAATCTATTTCAAATACTAAATTATGTAGGAATATCATACAACAATGAGAATATCCGTGAAAATTAATTTACTATGTGCCAATTAATGTAGAACTGGAACCTTTTCAGAAAAAATGCGTATAAAATGGAGAAATAAAATAATTCCAAGGAAACAATTTCCTCTCCGTTTCACTTTCTTCCGATGTAGTATTTCTTTTTCGGAACTAGTACATGTTCGGGCGGATATGGAATCGGGGTTCATGTTCGGAGCGGTCATCGAAGGGGATGGGTCTGTCCGTGCCTATATCATGTGCAAGACATGGTCTAGATGTCGATGTTAACACTTCGAGACGAACCTATTTGTGCGAATCATAATAAAGAGAGATGTTGCAATGGAGACAATAATGTTTTTGCTGATCCGACGATATGATCCTGGTCAATTATGGTTAAGTAGTCTTGGAGACAATGATGTTATTGTTGATGTGATAAAACATGTCGTTGTTGATATATAGGATGAAGTTGGTATGACGACGATGATGTTGTTCTTGATATAATATGAAGTTGTGGAGAAGATGATAATGATAACGTAGTTGGTAATACGAGATTATATCGTGGTTAATACAAGACTAGGATATCGGAACTACGACGGTGACGTAATTGAAGGGGAGAAAAGGCAGGATCCAGGAATAGTGGTAAAGGAAGGAGTAACACGCACGGCGAATGCCGACGGGAGAAGGATCAAACTAGGCGATGGGAGGTGAGTAAAAGACAAGGGTAAAAGGCATAAGGCACAGGGTGGTTATAAAATTCATGCCACAAAATCATAAAATACAGTACAATTTGTACGCAGAATAATTTACAATTATTCATTCAGATAAAGAATAATACACTATAATGATACACGTTTTTTGGAATTAGAAGAATTTACTTTAGTAATTTGATCACTATCTGAAAGTGAGATTCTATTACCCGTTTCAGCATCGCACTTGTGATCTCATTTCATTCAGTATACATACCACTCCCATCAGGGAGATGAAAAATACCTAAAGAAGGCAGACATTTTACGACATTCACTTTACCCGACGCTCAAAATATCACAACCGGGCCGACGTAAGATCAAAGACCGTAGAGACAGAATATCACGCCTGTACAGAGCTAAGGACTCGTCAGTAGAGCAAGAGGCCAATTAGAAGTCACCTTGTAAACTGCAAACACACTGGACATGACGAAGATAATAACCACCTCTCCAGGCCCAACCACGCGCGAAGGTACCTAACCGTATCGCAGTGAGAAGCACAGATTTCACGCATAAATCTTCAGCATTTGCTAACTGCATAAGCGAACTTAATGACCATGAAATTCCCAGGAAAACATCTTCATTTGATGCCATATATATTAACACACGACTAACGTTTTATATACCGAGCTTTATGTGGCATCGCTTTCGATAAACGTAGTACAGTAATAAAAATGACGGGAACCCATCGGATTTAATGTTTATCTTATCTTGATTTATAGTAGACATCGACACTAGATGAGGAATTATTCGCCCCCTTCGGTTGCCTTTTGGATGTGAACACCGAATCCCTAACTTCTTGCAATACGTTCGTTTGATCCCTTTCGTTTTTTATATATCACATATGTTCAGGTGGATATGGAATCGGGGTTCATGTTTGAGTGGTAGTCGAAGGAGATGGGTCTGTGCTTGGATATATCATATGCAAGACATGGCAAACAGGTTTGTTTCGTTTTCCACTATGTTTCTTCCGTTATACGCACATTCCCATTTCATGTTTATTGATATACAAATTACAAACTTCTTCTCTATTAATGATTGTTCTATATGTGAATTCCCTATTTCAGCAGATCAACATGGTACATCTCGTAGCAGTGATGGAATGATATTCCAGTTTCAAAACCTGTGGATATAAAACTGGGAACGTTTTGGTTATATGGAACCTCTATCTTTTCTAGATATAACATTTTTCATTATTTCAATATTTCATTTTTATCACATTTCGTATCGGTACCATATTTTATTCCGTCCTTTTCTTTTCTTTTGACATTTTTCAATCTCATATAATTTGATCACTGATCGTATTGTATGAAATTGAAAAATGTCATAAAAATAGAAAAGGACGACATATGGTATTTAATACCTATTTAATTTCAATAATGATGGTATAATTTATACGATTATTATTGAAATTATATAACGCATGTATTCTCTAATTGGTATACATGTATTGCAATGTATATTTCCCATATTATATATATCTATGATAGCTACTGCGTATACCATCATAGCATTGTTCTTATATATACATTTTGAGTTCCATTCAATCCCGTACAAGTAATGTTGCCGATTTTTATGTTGTCTTTATCTCCCCCGAATAAAAAATAATAACCGGATCATGCGACAGCGTCTATCTATATTTCGCTGTAAAACAATTATTCAGACTATATTCTTTCAACTTGACAGTTTATATTCTGTAAAAGCTTTTTCCTTGTATTATTGGTTAAAATAGATTTCATGTCTGACATCAACGTGAATGGCACCATTTCACCTGTTGGAAGTTTGCATTCATTATTTACACATATTGCTTTATTCTTTGCTTTTCTACCTTGCTGTATGGTTTTATATATTCAATTTTGTACTACACGCACTGCTGCGTCCACTGGGCGCAGCAGTGCATGTAGTGATATTATGAATAGAGGGGCACTATATTCAGAATATTTGATTTAAATATACAAACAGCAATGCACAAAAATGCGACTCTTATATTTTTTACGATAATTTACGGAACTTCACAAAAGTACAAACACTGCATGCCGGGCCTTCATACATTTTCCTTGTTTCGGGAAATATGAATGTACGGGGGAAACCTACGACGTTTGAATCCCGGCCTGCGATTGGCTCAATGTGTAGTGCAATGCACTTCCAAATGAAAGGAAGGAAAACGGCACTAAGGGTGTTCGGAGGCCTCGTTCCACGATAGCTCTTGTTGACAGTGCACTCCAGCGAAAGGGGAGGTAAGGTGAGAAGATAATAAAACAGGTGGCTGTCGTCCCGGCGTTTGTGAGATGCCGGTGTGGTTGCGTGACGAAGTGAGTCGGATGGATGAGGGGATGCACGCCAACACGGTTTTTCGATGACCCAATGCCTACTCCGTGGGGAGGAAGGAGGTTAGAGAGGTTACCCATAATGACGCGGCCAACGGTCCCCGGTTCTCGTACATGCTTGTAAGGCGGTGGAATTGACCAACGCTGGCGCAACAGTCGTTCTGCTAAAGCCGAAAGAGCTTGTCATCGTGACGAATGAAAGTTAGAGGGTAGACGAAATATCACAAACACTTGAGTTTATTATGTCCAGGGAACTCCGGAGCAAGAAGATCCTTATATGGACTTTACCTGTCGCCTGATGGCGGAAAGGGCAGTATGCAGTACATCGAGTACAGTAAGATGCTGTACTCGGTGTATAGATGTCCGGAAAACGCTTGACCGATGAATTAATCAACCGAACCAGGCCAAACGCAGAAAACGGGACAGAAAACGTGACAGAGCGTGACAAGCATGTGACAAAGCGTGACGAAAAGGAATCGACTCGGAATTGATCTCATAGCTGATGATTTGACGTCCTATTGCGCCACACGACCCCCAATTGAGTCCGAAGCACTTTCTGAGAGAATAACAGTTGTCAACTTTAGACTGGTCTGCAACCTTCCCACGTACAGACCGCTTTCAACTGTCGCATTTAATTACTTCACCTGTACTCTTCATGTCAGTCGTCAAACAGAAAGTAATCCGTGGATCATTCTGGAATTTTCGATGTCTGTTTCTCTACTGAACGCCATGAGTGGCTGTTCTCCCACCGACTCGTGTGACCATGTAAATCTAACTTCGGGGCCGAGTTCGGTCACCGATAATATTCAACCAGGGAACCTTCGTGATACCGAAGGTAATTCACCTCCATCAATCACCGAATCGGATTCTGGAATGCCTTCAGCCACTATTCTAGGGATGGCATCTAGATCCCCAACATCGAATGTTGTTAATAATCCTATTCCGCCAGTACCGACTGTGACACCAGAGCTGATTATCGAATATGACGAGGAAACTCGGAATGAAGAATGACGTTGACCCAGTTTCCCAATGAAAACCAGTAAGAACTACCCCGCTCTGATAGAGTTTGATAATTCCAATCCCTTTGACAACCCCGAGTTGTATGGTCAAGCTCCTTGGTTCGGCAAGGAGTCCGTATTAAATGGATCAATCCTGCCGCGTTATGCGTCCCGGGGGCATCCCGTTAACTGCCATGGCGACCGAGTCGTGGCACCGTCAATTCTATTATTATGAAAACGACCTTGTGGTCGGGCACGGCCGTACTGTCGCGAGAATCCACGTTGATTTTCTAAGGCGGCCTATGCCGGATTTAATAGTTTCTTGACGTACACTCCAGTGCCGAATAATATGGATTCAGATGAATTTCTAAACCGTAACCACTGAGTACGGTAGAAAAATGCACTGCATTTGGACTTTTGCAAGGTGATATAGGGTACGTTCGAAAATTGTACAGCGTGACAAATGCGATTCTGGAAGAATGGAGTTTTCAACTCATGGTATCAAATGAAGCGATGATCTCTACCAAGCCGGATTGAATTCAGCCTTGGAGCACAGCCGTGCTTGACGGCTGAATTCAAATAATTCAGCAGAAATTTTGCGTATTGGAAATTCCAGGTTAGTGATGAAAGTCATTTTTGGTCCACGTACGGGATGGCTGTCCCATACCAGTGTGTGCCTCATAATCATCTGCACCCAGGTCACGAAGTGACTGTTGAGTTAGGTTAACTAGGAACTGCTAGTTCCTGGTAACCTCAACACGTACCCAGTGGATACGTGCTGAGGTTACCGGGAGCTGTCATGTCGAGTTACCACCGTGTTTCACGTATATCTACTCTGAGATGAACCACGATTCCGACAGTAGATGGTGCGTAGTTGGTTACACAGAGATGGTTGCGAAGACTACAGATTTCATTCTCCAGGACGCGTATGATAATGTACGCCTCTGGGCCGTCTTGCCCCAAAAGATTCAATTCAGCCGTGAGTTGAACTTGGTCCCTGTTTTGGGGAAACAAGTAAATGTTGATGAGTACCTCGGATTGCTCGGACTAATCGAGCGTACCAACTTTAATTCGTTATCGTCATTTGGCGTACTCGTGCTAAGAAGCGAGAAGATAGTTCACCTGGGCGTCTTGGTCCCGGACCGATTTGGTGTATTACGAACCTATGATCGACGAGTTATTTGATAATCTGAAGTTAGTCGGTTTGTGACGAGAGAACCGGCCCCGATTCCCGCGGGTCATCCGGTTGGTTTTAATTTCGATACAGCTCCGAATGGCTGGGTTGGTATTTCTGCCGGTGTATACCGTGACAATGATGAAGAAGAAGTTGATATTATTTATGGAGCAGGGGCTTGGGAGAATGACAATGCCGTGATAGAGGAGTCGTTCAATTCAAGTTACCAGTATGACGTTGATGAGAGTCGCGAGGTTGACGCACATGGGTCATCATATCCTGCTACCGCAGTTGCTGCTCCTACGTCTTCGGTGACAGTTGGTCATGATTTCCCTGGCGTCTCTGACATGGTGCCACCAATTTCTATGAGAGGCGGGAGTTTAGTAACGCCATCTTACGGGGAGTTGGGAAGAGTTACACGATTATCTCTGCGGTAGGTTGGGATGATTTCCATTTTGGTTCTGCCGTATGTCGTTTGTCTCGTGCATGTTCCTCCGCTTCTTATTGGATTTGGTAATTGCTTTTTCAGTTTGGATGTTTGATTAAAGTTTGATTCGGTGGGTGTCCGAGATGGCTCGTTTTCAGCCGATACCAATTGTTTTCTTGTGTCAGTTAACCCAACTCCCAAGCTTCTATGGTAACTCAACAGCTTGATTCTTGGGAGGTGTTTGATGGGCTCCCAGTTCCCTTTTCCTGGTTAATAACCGTAACAACGAACCCTGTAAATTATCTCTCCAATCCCTGCTTTCCATTTCTACTCATCTGTATTAGTACCGTGATCGACTATCCGGTCAATAACGTATTAATGCACTCCTGCCGTCCGTTGGTCGTTGTTTTCATCCGGCCCATGTTTTTTGTAGTTCCCCCGTTGTGGCTGGATCGTCCGAGGCTTGTTCCGACTTTTTGTCAACTTCTTCATCCTTTTCAACTGCATCTTCTATTACGACTTCACTTCCACCCATAGAGGCTTCTGGTGTATTACGGCTAGCCTTGTTTGTTGTTCGACTCAGTGTGTCCCAACTGTCTGTGTGCGTGACTGGGTAATCCTCAGGTGTTATCTCTTCGTCCGTTAGGGTATGTACGGCTCTTTGAATCTTCTCCAGGGTGCGTGGTTTGGGTGCCAAAACTACTCGCGGCCTTTAAACTCTCTCTACCGACTTATCGAGTCGTTTCATTACAACTGTACTGCCCATTACGTCATTAACCCCGTAGGGACCGTCTGCTACCGCAGCCAATTTGTGTCGGTGTTCTCGTTCATCCCGTCGTCCGACGCGTAAGAATATCCAGTCATCTGGTAAGATTTTCTTCGTCTATCGTCTTATGCGGCTGTCGTAGTTGCGATTATAACTGGCTTGTACCCGGTCGATCTTCCCTTTCGTCTCGCCAAGTGCTCTTTCCAACCATGTCTTCCAAGTATCCCTGGCCTCTTTTCGAGTATTTGATCTTGATTTTCCGCTTTTAACGCCAGTGCTGACAGTGGTCATGACAAAACCTGCTCTCACGGAGCTAATTCCGTCGAGTTGTGTGGCTGACAATTGTAGCCGTTCGTTAGTGCGCCGTTAT
>JAULBU010051749.1:0-12737 GCA_032358235.1 Odonthalia washingtoniensis | reverse complement strand
TAGAATATTTAGTGGACGCTGTAATTGGACATGACTGGACAAAACATGCAATATCACAAGCAGTAGCTTCAACACCACCTTACTCTTTCAAACAGCTTTACATCCATTTGGGCAGTGCATGGCTTCAGACAAAAAAAGAATCAGATGGACAAAAAAGGGATCAAGGACATATACACATCCTTAATCGTCAAGTATCCTCTGGGAATCTCAAAGTGTATATGGCGTACCACGAAACGCTAGATCAAAGTCTTCCAACCCAAACATATCCAACGGATTTAACCGTAATAGTAGATATAATGCATCTAATGCAAATTCTTCACAAAAATACAAACTAAACAAATTTGACAAAGGACCATCTGAGAAAATCGTCGTTCTAAGTGCAATAGTCTTTTTCATTTTTCTGGTGATAATCATTGCACAACAAACAAGACTTTTTATGACAACATAAATTAAATACTAGAAAAAAACCCAAGCAAAGAAGAACGAATCTTGTTTGCCTTATGCCACTAGTTAGATTATACTCACGAAGACGATACATTCGAATATCCAGACTGTAATTACAAAATAGAGAACACTAAATTGGAAGAAGATGAACCAGAGGATATCTATATTGACGACTACCATACACCTGAAGATTCTGAAGTAGAACTACGTAAATAAATCATGGCAGAGTGGGAACTTCCGGATTTTCAAAAAGGGACGACAACCACCCGCAAGATTAACACCTTGAAGTTGTTCCAATTAAAATGGAGTGTAGAAAAAATATATCTGTATTTATTGATTTTACCAAAAATATTCACAACTTAAAATCAGAATCTAAGGAATGGGAAGGCGCTTGTTTAGATAGCGGTGCAACAGCAACTGTAATTGGTAGAAAATAAGCACAAGTATACTGTAGATTTATGGGGGTTAAATTTAAAACATCAACCAATTTCAACAAATATCGATTTGGACAAGACAAATAAAACTCTTCAGGATCAATACTCATCCGAATTCTTATTGGTCCGAATAAGGTAATTACAGAAATAGTAGATGTAGTTTCAATATATGTTCCATTTTTAATTGGACTAGGCATCATGGACAAGTTCAAATTTTACGTTAACATCGTTGACAATTTAATTTATTTCAAACATCACAATTTCTCAATACCTGTTGTAAGAAATAAAGGACATGTACATTTAGAATGAAATAAGAATGAAACAATACTTTTTACTGAAATAGAACTTAACAAATTACATAGAATATTTTCACACCCATCTTCTAACAAATTATATCAACTTCTCAAATTAGCAAGACCATGGGAAACTAATAATGAGATCAGAAAAATATTGGAAAAAGTACAAAACTCATGCGAAAACTGTCAAAGATTCAGTACATCTCCAATTAGATTTAAATCAGCCATTCCATCCGAAGACAAAATAATATTTGAAACGGAACTATCAATCGATCTAATGTTCTTGGATGGAAAAGCAGTTCTACATATTATCGATAGTGCTACCAGATTTTCTGCTGCATCCTTTTTACATTCACATGGAATGAACTATGGCCAATCGGTACAAGGTATATGACAAGCTTTTATCGATATATGGTGTCCTACATATACAGGATACCCTAACCGTCCAAAAAATGAGTAGGGATCTGTATTTACATCTTGAAAATGGAATGCCTTAACAAATATGACTGGAATCGAATTACGACTTTCTGGTGTCAGAGCTCATGATTCTTTATGAATTAGAGAACAATTTCGTGACCCATTACGACGAATATTTAATAAGGTCAAAATGGATTTTCCATTAACACACAATCAGTTATTACTCGAAACAAGTGTCAAACCAATGAATGACACTATAGGCGAAAACTTATTAGTGCCTTCACGTCTCGTTTTTGGAACAATTCCAAGATGCCCAATTATTAATTCAAATTTACCTAAACAAAAGAAGAGCATGGAAATATTAGCAAAATCACAGATGGAAATGAATGAAATAATCGCAGAACGTCGAGTATTAGCTGCACTTACACGTGATATACCTCCAGCAGCAGATCATTGCTTATAAATTTTGTGAAGAAGTACTTGTATATTACGATATCAAGAAACATTGGTTGAGACCATTCATAATAGTAGACGTACATGGTAGAATGCTTACCGTCCAAACAGTTGATGGGACTAAAGGACAAACTTTTATTTCATGTCAAGTAAAACCTTTCTATAGGGACTTTCAAGAACGAATTCATTACCTTCGTTCTGAAGAAGCTCCAAATCCCCAACCTACAACGTTTACATAACATAAATCATTACACCGAACGATCAACGTGCATGGAAATTTAACGATGAAATTAAAAAGAAAATTGAATGATTAATAAAACTTCGTACATAGGAAATTGTATGCTGTGAAGATGTCCCGAAAATGCAAATATATTAGGTGGAAGATTCGTATTAGCTATTAAATATGAAGGAACAAAACGGTAAATTTTGAAAGCTCTTTTTGTTGTACAAGGCCATAGAGATAAAATTATAATATATTTAGTACATGATACCGATGTATCAAGACAGTACACTACAAAAATACTGGTTGCCATCGTAGCTATATTTGGATTCAGACTAGTTTCCACAGATGTAACCCAAGCATATATTCAAAGAGCAGAAAAATTAATGGGAGATGTTGCTATAAAACCCCCCAAATAATTTAATTTAAAACCAGATCAGTTAATTAAGCTACTCAAACCATTATATAACTTACATGACAGTGGAGATTGTTGGGGACTAATACTACGAGACCATCCATGAAACGACCTATAAATGCAATCAGGAGTAACGGATGCCACGTTCTTTTCTAAAAAAGTGGGAGAGATACGAATGGGAATTTGCGCAACTCATGTCAATGATACTTTTTACACCGGATCAGCCGAATGTGAACATCTTATAAAGAAAACTGAACATAAATTTCAATGTAAACCAAGAGAATCCGGAGATACCCAATTTCTTGGCGTTAATATTGAAACCAAATACAACGGATGCATCAAAAGAATTATATTAATAAGCAAACTCTTATTCCCAAAAATAGGAAATATGAACAATTTCGTTCTGTGAGAGCAAAATTAGCTTGGGCATGGCAAACAAGACCTCATATTTCATATCAAGTAGCTATTTTAGTTCATATAAATGAAGAACGTTTTAAAAGCGAAGAAGTTTATTAAAATAACAAATTATGTGGTTACTATACTTCAGTCTAGACAAGATATTGTTTTACGCTTCCCACACCTCAAGAAAGAAAATATTCAAATCCACAATTACTCAGATACATCTTTCGCATCTAATTACGATCTAAGTTCACACCTTCGATACTTTACAATTTTAGTCGACAAAGATAATAAACGTCAACCAATTTATTGGACATCTTACAAAGCTAAAAGGATTACAAGGTCAGTTTTAGGAAGTGAATTTATGACGTTTTCTCATGCTTTTAATATGTCATTCGCAATTAAACATGACCTCGAAATTATAAGTGGAAAACAGTACAACTTAAGATTCTTATAGACTCTTTATCTTTATTTGGTGTTCTTACTAAATCAACATTTACTACCGAAAAGCGCCTAATAATTGACCTTAAAGCAGTTAAAGATCGTTACGATCGAAAATAATTGAGTAATGTAGCCATTATTCGTTCAGACAATAACATTAACATTTCAGACGAACATACCAAATAAAAAAAGAGTTCAATTTTAGAAAATACGTTAAAGGCAATATTAATCATGGTATTGAATAATGGATTATCCGAGAACCAAGCACGACGATCTAAACATTTTGGAGTGTAAATAAATATGAAGAGAGACTATCGTCGTAACACGTGTATCAGGGTCGTGTACCAAATTCCGTTGTTTTCTTCAAAAAAAGTGGCAACTTTGTAAGAACTTCCAATGTGTTCTATAAACACAATGGCAACTTGAGAATTGCCATTATGTCTTTTCAAACATAAGTGGGTCTTGGCAAACGCCGAACGGTAGATATTTCAGTAAAATTTCGGTACAGTGCAGCAGATCGCATTACGTACTGAAAAATGGGGAGAGAAAATTTGGTAGGATGGCCATCCTACCGAAACGGTTTTCGGTTGGAAAAGCCATTACAGACCGCCATTTTTTGTGAAAACTTTACACAGAAACGTTTTTTTGCTGTGTCTGTTGTTCGGTTACCTTTAAATCTGAACAGAACTTTCTACATTTTATAAAAATTACAATTTGTTTCACTCATCGGTGGTGAGTCAAACAAATTGTGAAATCAAGTCATCTGTGCCGACATCGGCAGAAATGCAACAACAGGAATGGAACAACTGCAGTGAATCAGATACGGGGAAGGACCAGGAGTTGACTGTGATACAGGTGGCTGTGGATCGGACACCGACTCAGGGACAAGAGGAAGGTATGGTGCATGATGCAATTCATCAGGTGGGGCAACGGAGGAAATGGACTGGTCTCCATTAAAATGTCAGTCTTTGTTTGATGAAAGCGGTTCAAGCACACGGTGCACATGTCGCTGGGCATGGAGATGAAATTATTTCGTTTACAAAATTCACTTCTTCACTTAACATTAACAACATTTTGCCGTGAGAGACGGACGGGAAGCACTTCTGGGATAGATTCCGATTCTTGATTTCGCAATTTAAACGTGAAAGCGGAAGGGGTGAACGAGCATCTGGTATATTGGAAACATTTGGCCCATTTCAACAAATATGCAGCAATTTGATAGCTGAAGTGGGCGAAGTGAGACGTGCCCGTGATGAAGAAAAACAGCTCGCAGTAAACCGTGAAAACGGATTTAATGATCCTGTCTAAAACATACGGCTTTCAGCTATGCAGCTTAGTTCGAAGAGAAATAATAGTGGTTCTGAATCTGCTTTCGTGGAAGAATCAGATTCAGGAACCCCACGTAAAATGGCACACAATTCTCTTGATAGAGATGAAATTAATAGCGCCATTATGGCGTTGAAGGACGCAGAAATCAATGCACAGTTATCGAACATGGGAGAAACGAAAAGAACGGGAACATGTTTAATTTAGAAATTAGACGATTCGAATTTGAGAAAGAATACCAATCGGAAACTATATCATAAAATTAGCGCCGTATTAAACTCGATAAAATACTTCTAGAAATGGAAGTGAAACGTGAACAATCGGCATCACTTGATCTGGCTGGGATGTTGGCTGAGCAACAACAATTGTTAGCCGTGATAAGGGATATGAGTAAATAATAATCGTTCATTTTTAATTTATTGTACTAAAATTCCAAAGGATTTCTGCCACTATATATAATAGCACCGAAGGCGGTATAGGTAAACATAATTTACGAGGCATATCTAAGTGTGTGAAATACTGCTTTATAACTTTATACCCCCATTCAACAGAAACCCTAACTTTCGACACGGAATTGTTGAATTTCATTTTTGCAGGAGTTGACTCCGCACCCTGAAAGCCTATATGTAAGTACGGACGTAGAACAAAGGCAGGATCTTCGTAAATATAATGTGGAACTCTGTCAATTACCATTGCCTTTTGAAAATCAGATTCAATTCCTGAACTTCGGAAAAGAGTCATATCTTGCCTTCTTCCCTCCATAGGCCCTCCAATGTGGAGGATAAATCCGTCTGGCATAGTAATTGTATGAATTTTGATGGAGTTTCGCCTTTTGTGCTGGCTGTAGGTAGGTAGCACGTTGCCCTCTTCCTTTAGGTTTGACAATAAAAATATTCGTTCCATCTATGAAACCTATACATTTATCAAGTGGAGCACCACAATTCTGAATCGGTGATGATTAAATTTCTGGACGTCTTTGTAGGAATAGATCTCGAAAGTACCAAACGATACTCCAAGAGCAGTCATAGAAATGTTCAAGCGTCTCATAAAATAGTTCACAAAGTATACTTTTGCGCAGGACAAATTCTTTCTCCATATCAGACCATCTGTAGACTGTGCTCAGGCTTTGACACATCAAACAGAAGGATTTGATTAAATCAGTACTATATCGATGACGTTTCGTTTTATTCATCGACTCAGGCCATGGGATGATACCCTTCAGCATAATAATCTCCGTTTGACGGAATCTAAATTTGATCAAACATTGTTCGTCGCTATAGGATTGTATATCAAATGATCTGTTTGTCATCAGCATTTTCTTTCTCGAAGGAAAGCTCGTTCATTTACGGCATGTTGTAGTTTCAGTTGAAAGTAGAGTGAGAAGTAAACTGACAAGTCAGACCTTCGGGACGTGTGTGATATATATTACTGAATTTATTCCACTGACCACATGTTTGTTTTTGGTTTCGTCGCAGATACGCATACGCATATTTGCATTCTTCTCTTCGTTTGAAAACACACTCCCACCATAAAAAAAATCTTTTTCAGTACCCTAGCTCACCAGTATCACGGTATGATTGAGACAACAATGACCGAGAAGTGTCATTGTTGCCTCGTACAGACACATTTTCTGTAAGAGACAACAATGACCTAGAAGTGTTAACTGAAGCTTCATTACGCAACAGGTACCCCTTATCGATATTTTCCACTTTTGCCGGTAGTACAAGGCCCGGTGTAACGATGCCATATAGAACGAAATATGAGAAAAATAAGAGAAAATCGGCAAATTATCATGTATGGAAAGATAGTCACAAAAAAAGTTGTGAAAAGGGAGCTATTATTCGGTTTATAATTATGAGTGACTTCGCAATGTAATTCATGTATAGTATTATATTTGTACTTCAGACAGTTTATATTTGTAAACATTGAGGTGCATATTAACGTAGAAATGATTCAGCCTAAATGTCCTACGTGAATGACTACATTCACAGAACGTGTTAGCATATGAGGACTGTTTATTCATAAAGTTGTAAGTGGAAGGCAATGAAATGGACAGCAGTATACGAGAGAAACAGAGAGTAGTTCATGACAAAATGTGTTTGGAATTGTAGTTACAAATGGTAACAAACACAGAGAACGAAGTATCTCAACAATAAAAAAGTTTTTTTAATAACCAACAACCGTTTCAGATCAACAAGACAATGACAGTAATTCACCATCAAAAGCGAAAGGCGAAATTAAAAACGAAACGACTAAGGAAACAGAACGAAAGTAAGATAGTATACTAACAAACTAACACATAAATTTATGATAACAACTAATTGTCAATATATTATTACAGATCAAAGGAGAAGATAAAGAAAAGAAAGAGGACAAGTATGAAGATAATGTTAGCATAGAGGGAAAGGAGCATGTAGAAATAAAGGAAGAAAACAAGAAAAGGAAGAAAATACTTTCTATGTCAATTTAATTAGTGACGAAGAGAATGATGTAGATAATATTACTAAAACAACAACGGAAGAAAGGGGTGACATAAAAATGGAAGGAGTAATTAATGTGTCCAACACCGACAATGATACCGAAATAAGTGCAGGAATTGTACAAGAACATAATTACAATAGAAAGGGGTCCTGCAGGGGTCTACGATTGAATGCAAAGAAACGGACTACATATTGTAAAAATGAACAAGAAGAGGAAGTACATGAAGAGGTAGGAATTACGGGAAGAGGAAAAAATAACCAAATTGGGACAACCAGAAAAAGGATATACGGGACACAAGATATTTAGACGGTCATGTGAATGGGGATTTGTTGGACGTAGGGTGAAAAACATACGTGACATAGGTATTAAAATTTCTGGTAAGGAAAAGGAAAAGTCTATTGACGAAATAGAAAAATTAATTGAAGAAAAAGCGACGAAATATATGTTGGAGGTAATTGAAAATGGAAATATTACGAATAAAAAATCAGAACAAAGTATGATTTATGTTTTAAAATAGTTACTGATTTAAAGAAAGGAATATGCAGATGCGGAAGGCATGATCACGGGAAAACAATTATGAATTGGAAAAAATAGAAAAGAAAAAAGAGGAAAGTTGTGGTGATGTAACGAAGCAATAGTAACACACCATGACAAAGCATCGTGTAGTGGATTTAAAAAAATAAATGACTTGTGAGTTGACGTATTGTTTAAAAGAAGGTAATTGTTACTGTAAAATCATACAGCAATACTTAGACAGTGAGGAGTTGGTAAAAACATCGGTCCAGTTTTAGATGTAAGATGGAATCTAGAAAAAAATGGTTTTATGACCATGATAATCGATTACATGTTACGAATTAGGGAAGGGACAAGTTGGAAGGACCCCATGAAATAATATCAGTAGATATGGATTTTAAGGAAGCAATGTATTCTATAGTCTGGAATGATATGTACGGTGTGTTAAATGCGTAAACATATGGGTTGTATAAGAATTGTATTCAACCAGACTGGTGGCACACATCCCACTGTGGGACTCCACACATGTCATCATCAGTTTCTTCTTCATCTATTCTTTCCATGCTTTCACCTCGTTCATCTGTTGTGTTACTAAAATTAATAATTTCTCCCTGTTCATCTTCATCCATATCACGCTCAACTAACTCTAATTCCGCTACAACATCCAATGAAGCTGTTTTGTCGTCGATAAAGTGGCATCTTTTCCACTTTTGGATGTTACTTTTTGTCATGACGGATACTTCTGTCTCAACACCTACAAATATATCGCTATGGTTATCAACTAAAAGTCTTTTTTGTATTCTTCTAATGTTTTGAACTTCTTCTGTTGTGTTAACGCGTCCAATAACAGTATGTGTGTGTTCATGCACGGTTTCTTCACCTGCATATTCATCATTTTCATTGCATGACGATGATGTTGTGTCATCATTTCTATTGATAGATATTTTCTCCATATTAACCGTACTATCAATATTATTTCCACCAAACAGCATAGTACACGACTCTTGGTAAGTTTCTATGCCATTTTAAATAAAAGTATCAAATTTACCACCTGAATATTGATAGCGTAATACTTTATAATAACCTTCAGATACTCTATTGAATATTAAGTCCCCAAAATTTCCAAAATTTCCAATATTATATTTTTTCCATTCTAATAACTTACTATAATTACGATTTATTCATATCATTTCTACTGCTGTATTCGGTATTCCATCATCATATGTGAGCGCGTCAACTACATCTTCCGGTACTATTACATCCATTTGACGTTCTTCTACAAATTGAATTATATGTCTTTTCGAAATAGCGAAATGGGCATATACCATGTTCTTACCATCTTGAAAAGCAGGATGAATAATACCTTGTAATTCAAAATTTCGCTCTTCACAAATATAAACACCAATTGTTGAGAATAAATTATTTTTGTATCAACGTGCATTATCTGTTACAAGCCATATTTTTACAATTAAGTAACTCTTTCCGCACTCTGAACAGTAGTGCTTCCAATATACTCACAGTTTCAATACAATATTGTGTAGTATCGTTATGAAAAATGTGATCTACAAAAAAATATATATGTTATCCATCATTTGATTTCCTTTACCAACTTCTTTCCTTGTTTTCGGTATAGTTTCTAATAATTGTCGTTTCCCTCTTCTTTTCCGGTTTACCGACCTCTCCACTCCTTCTCCATTTTAAATTTTTTCTTCTTCTTCTTTTGTTGCACAATAAGATACGGCACTACCATGCCATGACATACCTCTTTTTTCAAAGAATTGGGATGTAGACTCACGATGTCTTATTGGTTCCAATTCCATTTTATAGCCCATAAATATGACACACGCAGTTCCAGGTTCTTCGTTTTTCGTTTCTGCCATTATGTTCCCCATTCTTTTAGACTGTGCAAATGTTCGTTTTACATGCCCCATATACAGGAGAATGTTTGACTTTCAATCAGAAATTACAGCTAATTCTTTTTCGGTGCAGTTGTCTATCTCATCACGTATACTATCTATTCATTCAATTATTGATAGACACTCCAAACATTCAGGTTTTCTTGTCTCATTACCACAACCTTGTAATAAAGCAAAATGTAAATTATATAATGGATCCTGATCTGTTAATGATAGAAGTGTTATATAACTATACTTCATAAATTCAGTCACACCCTGAATTATTGACATGGCATTTTTTCATTTAGTCGTCCGGTAACCTTTTTTGAATAAGAGCTTGCATGTTCGACATGTTTTCATATACCAGCCCATTCAGAATATAATCTACCCATGACTGACGTTTTAGATACCCTTTCGTTATTATTTTCACAAGAAATATAAATAATGTTCTTCCTAATTTACGCATTTCGGGTAGGTTCCATTCTGTATTTTCTACACATATATTTAACCCTCATCTTTCTCATTACGCATGGTATCTTACGAACCTCTCCATCTCATTCCACCCTTTTCTTACGCCATGACATGTGCTGCACGTTTTCACTGTGCAAACTTGAAAATACAGCATATTTTATCTCTTCTTCATTGAAGCATCTTCTTCCGTTTCGGTTATGTACAATTTGGCCACTTCCAAGCAAATCAATCCAAGCGTCGCGTGCTCTTTTCTGCGACACACCTAATGCTCCACTTCTATGCTTTCTGCCACTCGGCGTTTCCACTGTACTAGGGCGACTGTCTTCCTCAGTTTCATCATCTCTGTTCACACCTTCACCACTTCTCACACAATTACTAGTTCCGATTATACGAACTGGTGAATTTGCTCTTTACTCAGTTTTCTCGTTATTGTACACATTATCGCTTTCATAACATTCGTTATCACTATTTTCGTTTTGTTCACTTATTAATCGTTGTACTTCCGTTCCAGGTAGATGTGCAAATAGACACGCCCTTAGAACTCTTTTTTCAACACTTTGTTTCTTTGTTTTCTTTAATACACGTATCATTCCATCAACTATCTTATTACTTGTACATTTCTCCTTTAGTAATTCTTTATACAATCCGTTGCCATCTTGTTGTAGTATAACTGACATAATTTTTCTTGTACACTTATCTGCCTATTCTACAAGCACTTTCTTACATTTGAGAGGTAGCTCTCTCGCATTTTCATATGTTGTCAATTTCTCAGGAAAGTTTACAAAACAGAAAAGGGCGATACGCGTTGCTTGGAATAATCTCTTAGCAGTTCGCGAGAATGTTCTATTCCATGCTTTTTCTTCACAAATAAGGTCATGTACATCAATATTCATTTCGCGTGTGTCATTTTTATCGTTAACAATGTCCTTATTTTCGTCAATTTCCATTTTGCAAAATATGTGGTTTGTCAAAAACTTAAAAATTGTCTGAAGGAAGAAAACTAGAAAATTTGCATGGCTGACACGACCTGTCGAATTGATACGTTATAGATAAAATATTATTTTGGATGCTCTTTACTATTTGATTTATCACAACGTAACAAATAACAGAATTTTTCAAGATCTGTTTGTACAAGTTTTTTTTATTTTATCAAATTTCGGGTGGTATATATCAGAATTTGTCCTAAAATCCCCAACACAATTTTGTCTGTTCGTTCCCTTTTTTGGCTTAAAACATTAACTTATTCCAATATGCCCGTTACTTCTGATAAGTTTTCCCGTGATTTGGCCTGTTGAGAATACAGCAAGCAGTGTTGGTTAAAATAATGTTTTCGTGCCTGACAATAACGATATTCGTTGGATGACCTCTCTGTTGTCAACTAATAACAAACATATAAATGTTGTTACACATCTCCATCGTAACACCGTAATTTCATCTACTTGCTATGTAGTTTGTTTCCCTTTTCACTTATCATTTCACTGGTATATTTTTTACAAAGCACTTCTGCAGAACTCATTTCTTCCATATGTCATACAACATTCCACCCGGCAATACATCACATAAGAACATGACAGCAACATTATTTCAACAGTATTGGTAGTAATAATTTCTACACAAACACATATCTACCATCATACTGTACATTGCAAAGTACAGGGCATATCATTACATCACTATGTCGTCCACGTTGCTGTTTTGTCACAATAAACATTTCTGCATGTTATCCGAAGAAGGTACATTACACACTGTGCTATTATGCTAGCTGTAACTTTTTAATTGGGTGCCTTTTTACAGTTTTTTCCACGTTCCTTGCCTACAAGATTTTCTTGTAACCCGTAACCTTTTTATCCAAATAGGAGCCACTTTTTTTACACACTATATCGTCCTTTCCATTCATTTTGCATAAAGTACACATCCCTTCAATCTAAGACTTCGTAGGCATGCCCGGATTTAATATCCGGTTACATGTATATAATTTTTATTTATTTTCGATGTAGTGCCCATCTTCTACTGTGCAAAGATTTTGTGCTGTACTTGTACCTGTTTCGTAACGCAGGATCAGTTAATTCAAATTTGCTAAAACCATGTTTTAAATTTCGGTTCGGTAAAATATCGGTACGTGCCTCTTACCGAAATTTGTACCGTTCGCTTTTTGTCAAAACCCACTAATGGCAATTATTTGTTATAGGAGTTTCTTATCTGTTGGGAGGAGTCGTATATAGTACGGTGAATGGTTCTAAAGTGAAAGATCAGTACGGTGACGTTAAAATAATTAAAACTTTCTTAAAAGTTTTCAATTATTTTTGATTACGTTTAAAATAATTAAAAGTTTTTTAAAAGTTTTAATTATTTTAAACGTCACCGTATTTTTAATATTAAAATATTAAAAACCCATTAAACACCCCTAAACATAAAAACAAAACACACCTTTCACCGTACGAGGTCCGTATTTACCGATAAATGTTTTATTTGGTAGGTACACCACCACACACACCGGACATGTGGCCTAACAGGTTATGGACCCAGGTCACT
>JAULBU010051738.1:0-12739 GCA_032358235.1 Odonthalia washingtoniensis | reverse complement strand
GTGCAACATCGGCGCGACGTACCTCTCATATACAGCATCGCCAAGAGGAAAGGGAGTTGGACAGTTGAGTTGGTACACAAGCGCTTTTCCATCTACAACTACCTGCGAAGGAGCTGCGAAGGAGTATCAATGCTACTCGACCAACCATCCGCTCCATATCCGATTGGCTCACTACTATTATCCATATCTACTTTAAATCAAAAACTTAAATCAAAACATAAGAGAGTCGATAACCTAAATTTATATCTTCTTCATTGCAGTTCTCAAGTTGGAGAATTTATTTTTTACTTGCTGCTCTCCTGGAAATGCTGCAGGAAGTTTCAAGGGATTTAATTATAAATGATCAATTATACGACCTTTGCATTCTGCTCGCCGCTTCAAATTCGGTTCACTTACCAAAAGAGCAAATAACGTATCTTGGTATATTGGCGATATTACTTTTCGAGCTTGTCGTCTCTCATTGCAGACGTCCATCTCATCCAATGCAATTCCATGCGCATTGGGAACAATGTCATTATCATCCTTTCCATCCATCGCAACACTCACCACGTCCGCCTCTCCTCTAAGTTAAGGTTGTAGCCCGTTCCTACGTAAGTAATCCTCTATTATTTATTTTTCCTTCAGTACAGCCGCTTCTTTTGTTTTTTCTGCTGTACTAAATTGAATTATAACAGAACTAATTTGATACTCAGACAGCAGGTCGTATCAGTTTGGATGTAATGCACATAGAGCGTTACGCATCACTGCAGCCGACATCCTCTTTACAGGATCAGCATTACCGTTGTAATACCATTGTATTATTGTTTGCTTAAATGCTTTCACTGTCTTCTTCCCTAAACTTGCTCCATGCACACTTCTTTTCGCTCACCCTTCGCCACAATCGATCGCATCACGGGCCTGATGGATGACGACAGTTGCAGGCAAAGGATTGTTTTCCTTTTGCGTATACACAACAATTTTTCCTGCTTCACCCACGAATTCATGAACTATTTCGACACCTATTCCTAGAGTTTTTTCCTCATTATTCTCATCCCTACACTTAGTAACATGAAACAGCAACGAGTCCTTTCTCCTGTATTGTTTCTTGCAATGTTAGCCCCTCAACAATACGGAAGCAGCACCGCTCTCCATTGCAGATTCTGTCGTTTTCCCAACATTTACATTGAAAACTTCTGAGGTCTCTTCATCCCTTGTTCTACTTATTTCACTTCCAGCATTGAATAAAATTCCACCGTTTTCCGAACAGTTCGAATCACAGTCATTACTCTGTTTGGCTCCAACCCCATTGGCATGTTCCGCTCGTGTCACCTCTTCATCCATTTCATTTTCTACACATTCCAACTCGGCATTTTCATCACGAAAAGCTGTCTTTTCATGAATATGCATGCAACGGTCGTGTCTACTTATTTCAATGAGCCAAAAAACTCTCACCCCAGACTCCATACCTACAAATATAGGACTGTTAGCGCTACAAAAATTGGGTCGTCCCAATACTGTCCTCTCATCGCGAATATTATCCGTCCCGTCCATAACAGTCGGAACCTCTTCAGATTGTATTACCTCATTCCCTAAAAAATGATCATAGTAACTATTTCCTTCCATTGCTACCCGTTCCTGATCAGGAGACCGTATCCAATCCATTAAAATTCCAGGATGCATTCTTGTCACCCGGACACCACTTTCTCCATCGTAGTTGTCATTACCAATTTCCATTTCTTCTGGTGATGAGACAGGTTTGCTCCTCGATAATAAATACCCAAATATATACTCCGCTTTCTCTCCTCCGGAATACTGGTAATATTTCAAAGAAAAGTCACGTCCGCCAATATATTCATATCTATATTACCCATTCACTCCCAACCGTTCTGTTTTCAATCCATCTTTGAATGCATAAATCCATCTTTGCATACTATCATGCCCTCTATCAATATGCACGTAGTCAGTTGCTGTGTTCTTAATGCCATTGTCATATGTCAAGACCTCAACCACATCTACAGGTGCTATGACATCTAATTTCGTTTCCGGTGCGAATCTTACAATGTGCCTTTTTTCCACAGAAAAATGAACATCTACCATATTTTTGGAATTTTGTGCTTCTGGATGCACAGATGCTACAACATAAATTCCTGAGTCCAATAATATCTGAGGAAGCATTATAGGCAGCAGATCATTCTGGTACGTCTTGGCATTGTCCGATATTACCCACACACGATTACATTGAGGTAGCTCTTTCCGTACACGATGAACGATTGTTTCAAAAAAAGCTATTGTTGAAATTAAATCCTGAGTTGCGTCGTTTTCCACTACACTGTCGATGAAAAACATCCACAATTTATTTTCAGTTCCTTCTCCTGTGCATCTGTTATTTTCATGTTCATCCTCGACCCTATTTTCAATTCCATAAAAAACGGCACTGCCATGCCAAGACATACCTTTTTTCACCATAGAACTGGGTCGTAGTTTCTCAATGTCGCAGGGCTCTAATTTCATCTTGTAGTACATGTATATTTCTGCACCACTACCTGCCTCTTCCCCCTTCATCTACGACAAAACGTTTTCTACCCTCACGTCTTGCACCGGTGTCAGCATCTTGTGGCCCATCAATAACAGCAACCTGTCCTTCGCCTCTTCTAATGCCTCTACCATATTTCAGACAGGTCATCTATACAGTCCGCAATGTCGTTCACGTCACCAAATGGTGCAATACTCTGTTCACATTTCCATTCCCTTTTCCCACTTCCAGATACTTTCAACAACTCAAACATGACGTCATGAAAATGGTCGTCATCCTCCCCATTCATAGAAATATGTGTCGCATAGCTGTATTTCAAAAATTCTACAACATCCTCCAGTTGCTTTAACAATCGCTTCCTGTATTTATAGACAAGTACCTCAGCTTTCACAATAGTAGAACATCTACATTTTCGTACAATAGAGTAGATAAAATGTAGTTAATACAGGCTCGTTCCTTGATTTCAGTCTTTGTGATCAAAGATACTAAATACATAAATAATGAACTTCCCATTTTCTTCTTCTCCGCAGGAATTTCGGTAGCATTCTTTTATTTCCTTCACAACGACTGGCTAGTCATTTTCCTCATTATCGATGGGAAACGAATATATTTGCCGTTACAATTCACCCTTCTCGTCCCCCTCGACATTCTCTGTAAATTTTCAGCCCTTAATATAAACGTTACAGCATCATCAATGACATCATCACTGAACCGACTTTTGTGAAGTTTGACAACATCCAACATGCCTGCTTCACACATATTTATCCAGTCACCCCGTGATTTTTTGCACATATTTGCAGACGATCCAATTATCCATTGTTTGTGGTTGGTTTCGACACTCGTCGACCTTTCTTCATTCCATACGAAATCTGAATCCGTGTCATCAACTGTTTCCTCTCCATCACATTCAGCATTACCTGCAATTTCATTAATAGAATCCTGTACATTCTCCACATTTCCATCTAGAGTCTCATTATTGCAACCCTCCGCCGCCAACGGAGCATACACTCCTTTCCCAGGTATAGGAGCGAGTAAACATGCTCGTAAAGCCCTCTTTTCAATCGATCCGTGTTTGCATTTTTTAAAGCTTTCACGATTCCAGTATGTATAAATGCTTCAGTTACCTTTTTCTAAATGAATTCTTCATACAACCCTTCCCATCATTTGGGAAGATGTACACAGCTACTTTCTGCAAGCTCATATCAAGTGCTTTCACCAAATTCCTGACTTGTGCTTGAGGAAGGCCTCTTATGTTTTCTAAGTTCGTGCCCATAACATTCCTGAACGTGAACCTTTTCACTGAAGCCTGCTGCATTAGTCGTTTCACACTTTCTGTAAATGTTTCTCATCCTACCTGATATGGAGTATTATATATGTTGTTATCGATGTAAACATCATGTATTGTTGAGTTCCGTTTGTTTTTATCCCCATTTTTACTGTCCATTTCGGAATAGGTCGTTATTTCAGATCGTCGGCACATAAAATTCAAAGGGGATGATTGTTTCCAGTTGCGCATGGAGTTATTGGTTCATATAAATATTGCCATATGTCGTTTAGATTACAATTACAAACCATGTTTTTAATTTCCGAAACAGCTAGACATGTCCTTACATGACATAATTTTTCATTGGCACGTATAGAATAGAGATACCTTATTTTGTGGCACGTACCATTTTCTTTCGTGGAATTCGTAATCAAATTGCAAATTTTAATTTCTCCAGTTGGAACCTAAGTGCAGATCCGTTTGAGATTATTTCCTCCAATTACGCCCACACCTAAGTCAATGACGTCACATAGCTGGAAAGTTTGTTACAATACACCTCAATTCTGTTTTTTAGGATAGTACTTCACCGCTTTACCCACAATCTATATTATGTGCTCGTTTCACTACTCTTGTTTTCTCTCAGTTAACAGTTTTCCCTTGTTTTCAATGTTGATTGTTACATTAATATGGTATCTATTATCGTATTCGTCCCTAAATGTGTGCTACCAGTTTCTCATGCGCTGCAACAACGACCGATGGAGTTGGCGTTACCTTTAGCTATGATATGCCCCTTAAACGTTTTTTTAACGTCATCGATATCGCCGGTGAGAAAACCAACACACACATACACGCATCCCAATATCTTTTTCCTGGAAATCACGGCTTGACAGAAATGTGACTTGGAATAGCGTGAATTATGACCTGTTCCATTGATCTAAAATCATGTGCTCCAATTTTTGAGTTTCACAACACGCTCGGTTTTGAAATTTTCTAGAAATTACAAACATTCCCCACATAATTTTAAAAGAATCAGAAAACTTAATGAGCAAACTAAAAAAAGTAGAGGACTGGTAGGAAACTTATTTATGACAACATGTGGTAAAATAGGCCATATATAGCGATATCGTAATAACCAGGGAAACGGGTCAAGAAGGGGACGGAAACCTCCGAAACTAAAATCCGAAGAAAAAGGCATGAAAGAGCATGATTGTGTTGGAGGGTGGTTAGAGTGGAAGAGGAAGAATATATGGAAGGTGAAAACGAGGACGTTATGGTAAGGGTCCAAGTGGGTGGTAAGGAGATAATGCTCAATCATGGATACCGCAGCGTGTTCTATATGGATTAATTAGAACCAGTTCATAACAGGATGGAAAGCCCATCGAGGATGACGAAGGATCCGAGGCTGCGGGTTAGAGGTACGGGGAGGAGGATTCTTGATATTTCGGATCTGGGGTTCTATATTCACCGAACCAGTACGAATGATGAAGACTCATCATTTAAATATATTTATTGGTGCGTGGTTCTGGAGAACGTATGTTCTGAAGTTGGATTTGGAAAGTGACTATGGAACCATAAGAACGGACTGGAAAAGATGTGGGGTACCACTACAAGGGAGAGAAAGTATCGATAAGCATGCAGACTAAGTACAGAGGATTATAGAAGACACTGAATTGTACTCGTTAATACTTTCGGACATGGCTTGAACCGGATTTTCAGATAATGTTAAATTGGAAACTAAATTGAGGGATCTACTTTGGAAACATAGGGATCTATTCAAAGGATTTGAAAGTATATGAGGGGTTAAACAAACTATACAAGTAAAGGAGGGGGATGCACCAGTGTCCTGTCCACCCCGTCGTCGATGACTAAAAGAAGACGCCCTTGAACGACAGAACAAGGGACGGCTTTGGAATTAGAAATATTGGAGAATCGGTGTTACTGTGGGCAGAACGTAATGCATTCTTTCCGAAAAATGATGACCGGATAAGGGTTACTACTAACTACAGGCTACTTAATAGATTAACTATTACAGCCAGGTACAATGGAAGATGCGAGATAGTCTGTAGAATGGTTCGAAGGGGAGAAACTTTTCGATATTTGACTTGAAAGATGGGTTCTTCAAGTTGAAGTCGACCCAAAATCAATAAAATTAACGGCTTTACGTACAGTACTTCGGATAATTCAATATATCAGGCTGGCTCAAAGACTGAAGAACAGTCCAGGTACCTTCCAAATAATTGCAAACACGACCCGCGGGGAAATGAAAGGTATATACGTACTGTCGTACGTGGATGACATGACTCGGCACAAGAAAGGAGGGAGAGAATATTCAACCATTGGAAGAAGTCATTGGACTATTGGATGAAGCTGGTGTTCGTCTAAAATTATCAAAATCTAAATTCGGGTACGGGAGATAGAGATATTGGGAAACAAAATAAATAGAAAGTTGTTCAGCCCTCCAAAGCGCAAGAACAGGCTACAATGAAATTGGTGGAACCAGGAGGAGGTGACGAGTAGATGCACTTCACGGGTGTGGTAAATTAGTTAATCCCGTCTGACCGTATTCCTTGATTCGAGATATGATAAAAGATTCGTCTGAGAAGAAAGTCACTGTTTATTTTTCAATCCATTCCCCTGGATTGCAAATAGAGACTTCCGTTTGAAAGTATTTAATCTTCTTCAACATCCAATTTGCTTGCAAGATGTGTTCTACACACAACATAGGTACAAATTGTTGCATGTAAAATCTTATATAGGCTGCTTGTGGGAGTGCTCCACATTCTAACGAAACAAGCTCACCCGCCATTCCTTTTGAAGGAAGACATCTAATTTTCCGTAGCTTCCGACGTTCCTTTCTTCTTTATGGTACTCTCAATTGGCACCGGTTAGATATTATGTAAGTATGATTCCATGGTGAGTAATATAGATCCTTGTTTGTATTGCGCGATGTCGGTACCGGTGAAATTCATCACACCGCCCGTGAAAGACCTGATTATGGGGAATCGGTTTGATATGTGATTGTTAAATTACATTTTTTCATCCAATGTTTCAGCCATTAGTAGATAATCGGTAACTTACCGCTAATGGTCGCTAAAGTTCAACTTTAGCGACGATTAGCTTTAGCTTGGCGTTTTATGATATTATAATGAACAGTTGTGGGACACTTATGACTCGTTAAAATGATGATTCATGTGTGAGCCAGGATTCGAACACCTTGGAAATGTGTCTGCTCGCCTCTGAGATTCCACACAGCATTTTTTATTACCGTTTACAGCACCTCCCTTTGAAATTTCCATTCAACAGAAGTTCTGACAAATATCTCTCCTTAAATTGGACTGCTTTGTACATAAGCTACTTTCACATCCAAAATCATAGTAGAACATCTAGGACGGTAGCTATAATCCATAGAAGTATGATCAAATAAAATTGAGCCATTTATGAATCGTTTCTGATGTTATACTTCCCCCTGCATCTATTCCCATGTGATCACAGTCTGACTTTGTGGCCTCTGCGACCGTTTTATCCCGATTTTAATTTTTAGACAATATGAGTTTCAATTGAATTAGCGTTGAATGGTACACCACGCTGGCCTACCTCTTAATATGTCCCTTTCAATTGGACTTCAGTGCAGTAGCTACTGATTTATTTACAACCCATGGGGAGCGCACTATAGCATATCACTTGAGTAGATCTTAGTATCCTGTGTACTTCGTCGAGTACAGTTTTCTAACTGAGGATATGGCATATGACAAATTTGGTAGGTTCAACAGAGTTCAACGTTGTCTTCAGTTGTTTGTATCTGATGTCTTTCGTAGGATTCTCTGACACTTGTTTTGTAGTCATAATGCTGCGCGTTTTACCAGGGTGTTAGGGCGGGGTGTGTCTGGGACTTCCTCTCCGAAAATATATAGCATCTGTTTCTATCCTGTATCAAAGATGGGGTTATTATGATTAGTGCCTGTTGTAGTATAAGAATCACAGTCCTTCTAGTCGTTTTCTGAGTGATATTCCTCATGAGGTCAATTTCATCCTCCAAGATTCTGAACATTAGCTCTTTCGTAAGCTCCCATTCGACGGAGATTATAATGTGTTAGTATTCTATAGACATCAGTGGACTCTTGGACTTGACTTACATCTACATTTCACAATGTGTTGTGCAGCTTCTAAAACTTTCGCTTCCAAAACTTTCACACTTTCACTCTGTTTATAAGTCTTAAAGTGAGCTCACATCTTCATCGCTCTCTAAGAAATGAACACGGATCTCCATTGAGAGCACATGCATGTGTGCTTGTAAGATGAAGACTTGGTAAGTGGTATGGATTGATCTTGTTACAAGTATAAGATTCCGTTGGATTCCTATCACCAAAATTCTTAGGCGAGGAAGAGAAAGCATTGATTACCTTCCAATTAAACGTCGCACAATAATATATATAACACAAACCTCATTAAACGGCATCAACGTCACCGGTATGTCGTCACCAAAACCTGGTAATAAAACATACAAAACATTCAAACATGATAAAATAGAGAAAGTAGAACCGGCAGAAACCCAACAACAGTTTTCAAGCCAACGCGCTCTCGCCCATCGCATCGGCTTTAATGTCCCCCTCGGCATCTACGCTCCCGTACAATTGGTAGTGCCTGTTAACAAACCAACCTCAGAAGATAAATACAAATCACTCGAATGAACGACTAAATTCCTCAAATTAACAACAAACCAAAGACTCCGTTTCGTATCTTTGAACTTGGAAACCACTCTCCTGGAACTGCTAAAAGATGTTTCTTTTATAAAACGTTGAAGGAATGAAAATTCAACTGGGCTATGTTATTATGATGGTCTATAACTAAGTAAGCTGTAACATACTTTACTACGGTAATAATAAATATAAACTCATCACCCGCTTAGTAATGGCCTCGCAAATACCGCCTTGGTTCTCAGTTTCGATTTTTCATTGGCTGTAAAAGACTTAATCGAGAAGATAATCGGATAGAAGATCCTTTTGTAAGCAATTATTGATAGAAAAATAGTATTCAACGTTGTAACAAAGGATGGCCAAAATTCAGATCGCCACTTACAAATTTACGTACTTGATCTCTGTCAGAGCAACGAAGCGGCGATTTGGAACGCATAGCTTAGATACCCGGAAACGAGAACCCAGTACATATCCTCACAAAACCAGTACTTAGCACCAAATATCCACGTTACAACATAATGTCCACCAACACGTTTAAGATACAACCCCAATATTGGGCCGTATCACACGAACGGAAGTCGCTAGATTGTCGAATAAAATCGTTTAATTCGATGGGGGCGACCGGTTCGTATGATACGACGGTAATCAGGGTGCATGGTAATGACTAGAATAGATGATGATCAAGGCGATGAGTATAATAGATGATGACGATAAAATAACGATGATGAAATAGATTACAACGATTAGGATACCGACAATAATTGATGGTAATGATTTCAACGACGATTATAATATATTGACGACGATAAATTATAGATGATGATTTACGATGATGACGAAAATATCAATGGATGATAAAGGATGACGACGATTAGGATGATGACGATAAAAGAACGATGATCATAATAGTTACCACGGCATACACAGGTGAGAGAGCAGAAACACCGAAGATGATACCAGATCAACACATGCCAGAGGGGTCGGAGTATTCGAAAGCTCAAAGCCAAAACATGTCAAAAGGACGCAATTTGAGTGTCGTTAATTTTTCCACTTGATGGAAAAGGCGGAGCGTAATAATAGTAACATCGAAGGATGACAATAAATAATATGGTTACCCAAATAAGTGGAAAATGGTTATATGAAATCAGCCATATTGTACTTTGACACGAACGTTAGAAATGATGATCGGTACTCTATTATGCACATAAAGAACGATCATAATCCCACTGCCGACCCAAAAAACCTTACTATACAATGACAGCTCATGACGACCAGAAAACGAGAAAGACTGCTGAAAAATACTGTACTGCACTGTACTTGCGGACTACAGCATCTGCTAATGTCTATAGCCCCACGTGTCATGAACTCAATCTGATGTCATTATTATTTAATTGGAATCTTTTCTAATTTGCGTTCTTGCTAATAATGTATTTATATTATAATTTTTACCTTGACCTAATTTATCCCTCATCAGTAGGATACATATTTGGCTCGAGGAGTCGGATGAGAGATTTAATAAAAGCTAGATATATACAAAGAACCCAGATTGCCCCAGTATGAAGCGACAATCTCATGGAGAGATAATTAAACAACGAAAGGAGAGATTCAACCAATAAACGCCCTAGACTTGATCAAATCCTACCTCGAAGGAGCAAATAAATCAAAAGAGTAGAGATAATGGATTGATTTCGACGACTAGAGAAGTTAATTAAGACACAATTGTGCCTTTGAGCTTATCAGATTGCAAAGTTACTTAATTGTAGTAGGGAATCCAGGTAAATAACATTTCCTACCAACTGTAGATTCGATCTTAGGTCATAGCATTTACTCTTACTTGCTTTATTTCCAATTTCCAATATTCTGTTTCACTTTTGTTTGCATTTAATAAAATTCGTTTCCCTCACAAAGTGGCCTGTTTCGACAAACATCGGCTCGCCGATCTTACAACCAATTTCGTATCCAGAGGTGACAGTATTGAAAAATTTGTGCAAACATTCTTTCAGCTCCGCATCCGCCCTCACATGTATCATACGGGAGAATGACAGCTGTGAAGCTCATCCTGCATGGTGTCCTGGCATGATTCCAGTCCATCATATGCGGAAATGTAATCTCACACCCCGTCTGTGGTTCCGGTAATGAATGCCTACTTCCAAGCGGTAAATATGTACGGATTTTCCATGGAACCATTCATTCATTTTACCGATATGAACTTCCGCATTCGACCAGTCGTAGAATGAACATCTAAATATCGTAGTTTTTCCCCGAGCCTTCATATCGTCAAAAACTGGTAATTTTATGAAGGCCGGGTATTCAGTGTTTTGTAGTTACGTGAAGTGGCGAGAATTAATCATAAAACATAATGTGGGCCCAATTTTGGTCAATTGCTGTCACCACTTTTTAATTCAATTTTATGAAGACACTGATTACAGTAGTGCGTATATGACCGCTAGCAATACAAAAATATCAGAGAGGAATGCAGGAAAGCCACCAGAAATGCAATTAATGTACGTCATGGATGCCTACATTGAACAGATGGAAGAGACGCGTTCACATTTACGTGAGAGATAATAAATTTATCGTGTCCGTTACGTGATTTAACTGAGACGTTCAAATTAATGATACACATTAGGTAATTGGAATCAATAATAAATGGAAGGGAATTTATAAGGATATGATTTTAAGTAACCAAAAACGTGGTGACAACTTGGATATGTATGGTACATGTTCAAGTTGTCAACACGTCGTTGGGCAATTTTAAAGAAACCCTTTAACCTGTTCAGATTAATGTCACGATATTTTGAAGAGGTGAAAGGGTTTTCATAACAATATTATTTAACGTTCATGCAATGGTTGAAAATTTTCTATTTAAGGGAAGCTTTGCATCAGTTGTCGAAAATTTTTTACCCCCTTTTTTTCTATGCAAAGAATTCTTGTAACTACCAGCCTCACAATTTGCGGAAAGGTAAGAAATAGTTTGCGTTATTAGTTATTAGTTGTTAGTTCCTTAGTTGTTAGATTTAGTCCTCCCTAAGTGTGGAAAGGTAGGAAATAGTTTGCGATCTTGTGGAGGTTGGGAAGAATAACATGACTTCCTGGCCCTCCCGAGATCATAAACCCTTACCTACTTTTTCATATTTGGGTAGAAGGAATTGTTGGAATGACTCTTAGATTGACTTATTAGTTGTAAGTTTTTCTCTTCCTCAAATTGGGGAAGGGAAAACGTAACCTATTTCCTACCCTTTCGCACTTCAAGTTTGGAAGGGTAGGAAATAGGTTACGTTACGATATAGTTCACTGTGAAAACGGAGGCACCTGTAGTACAGATGCCTCCATTTTCATAGTGATCACCCGCCACCTACCGGTACAATATTGTGAGTAACAATCATGTATGGGTAGGTGTGTGTAGTAATTTGTTCAAGCATTATTTGTACGAACTGTCCACGTTGTCTTGTGGCAATCGAAATGTCTGGTTGCTGACATCATAATGGATCAAACTGGCTATTGTAATTTTATATTCTCAGAATGACAGCCGGTCATCGTACCGTAACATGACAGGTTGCCATTCTGAGACATGCGACAAGTAATAAAGTATGTGTTATATTCTGAGAATATGACGTACATATTATTACTTGTACCATGACAGACTGTCATTGTACGTTCGTCTATAAGTCACAGAGCAACTGAACCTGCAGACATCGTACCTTTGTCACTAAGTCACGGAAGAAATAGTGTGTCGACTACAGTCGCGTACACATATTAATATCTGGCTACTACTCATTATTTACTGACCTTTTTAGTTTTATTTCGCCGAATAGAGGTATTCCTTGTCCTATAAAGAGAGTTTTCTGATCCACTTGACTTAAATCATCTGGTCTTCAGCTCATCACTCTAACTAATATTTTATATTCTCTTCCCTCTTCGCCATACCTTGTCTCTTTTGAACGACACTCGCGAATCAACTCAAACTGCGAGTTGATAATAATAATCATCAAAAAAGAAAATCATCATCATCATCATCATCATCATCATCATCATCATCATTATCACCACAAGTAATTATCAACAAAATGAATGAACAAATATATATTATATTATCAAAATTTATTATCATTTTTAAATATTTGATAATTTTTTTAAGATTTTAGTAATAAATATAATAATAATATATGAATATATATATAAATAGTATATTTAAATAATAATAATAATAATAATAATAATAATAATAATAATAATAATAATAATAATAATAATAATAATAATAATAAT
>JAULBU010051727.1:0-12740 GCA_032358235.1 Odonthalia washingtoniensis | reverse complement strand
CTCAAGCGTCGCCATTTGAAATGGAACCTCCTCACCGCTGTCGAGCTCTTTGATCTACGTGCGGACTACATCTTCTAGATCTTGCTTCTTTCTGCCTCTAATTGTACTTTTCTTGTTGATGATTGGATCCATGGTGTGTATGTTTAGATGGTGATGAGGAAAGATGGTTTGGTCATCGCCATAGACGTTTACGTTTTTATTTATAAGTATTCTACCCATTGCTTAACTTTGTTGTTACAAATTATTGGGGACTCAGAGACTCTCGGTTATGTACACTGTACTGAATGGTTCATAATAAGATGCTAGGTGTATACACGTATACACCTGACACGCGTTCAATCGGAGGCCGTCGTATCACCGTTCTCTAAGAGATCCGATGCGTTAATAAATCCAGCTGGGCACTTTGAACCACCTGGATTTATTAACGAGGTATCACTGTAACACCACCACCTTCAGAATCATCAAAATAAGTATGTACCACCGCTCTGTCCTTGATATACATTCATACTAATTGCTACTCTTCTCATTTTAACCCTGACGTTGAGCATTGTTTGAATCTACAGTTGTTGATCATTTTCTTCTCCCTCATCATATATTGAAAAGGAGTCTGCTCAAGAAGAATTTCTAGACCACCAATTATTCTAGGACTTTCACCATCAAACAATCCAACTAGCAGATAGAATGGAGGGGCCGTACATGAAGTCCCAACTTCATATTCCTCTTCCTCCATACCACTACCACCGTTTGTTACATCTTATGTTTCAACCACGTGTGTAAGGAACGTTGTCAAGATCCTGTTCCTCACCTTCAATATAACCGAATATACATGTCGAATCAACACAACCAATGTATTATTTATACACTATGTGAAGTATTTATTCTGTAGTTGTTTACGTTCTAGAAGTGACAAAATTACCAGTATCATAATTAATACCTAAAGCCTCCCAACTACCAGTCGTAATTTAATGATTGCCAATCCTACTGGTTTCTACAACGGAAGCCCATATACATTCTTCTTTTGCTCCATTATCTTCTGTTCAGATAAAAACCTACATTTTGTGCAACCGATAACAATGGAAATTGCACCACCGAATAATAATTAACAGGGAGAATGTTTGATGCAGTCTATGATGTAGTATTGGTAGTTGTTGTAGTAGTTGCTGGATTTTAAATTTCTTCTGAAACAGATAAAGCAAATCGTGCATTTACATTAGATATAAAAGTGTAACTAGTCACCGCCAAGTGAATATTTCCATTATTATGTCTGAAAATGCATTGGTGCAATTTCCAAAATCAACCAAGTCAGACGAATAGAGATGAGTTTATGATAAATGACCACATATCCAAAATCTGTTGGAACGAATGGTGTGTGCATACAGAATTTGGATCACTAGCTATAGTGTTTGCAGCTTACTGGAAAGCCTTATTTAGGTCCTTGTTTGGACAAAATCGTCCAAACATGGCCCGAAATGATACATTTCTGGGCCAAAAGTATTTAGATAAGCACCAAAATTATTACACAGGTACTTATATATATATCTACAATATTTATACCAAGTTTGGTGCTAATCTAGACTGTGTTTTAATTGGAAACAGGTGATGAAAGTAGGAGAGAATCTGACTCTTTTTGTGGTGAAGAAGCTGGTGATGATGGTGCTGGTGATGACGAAGAAAGTATGAAAACCACAAAATTAAAAACTTTCCACTGCGCCAAAACATAAGAATATATTCAAATTGTGAGTTTTATATTCATTATATAAAAATATTCAAAATGGTATACGCGGTCTGCTTTTGAAATGTTCAGAAATCCAAATTATTTGTGAGCATTGCAATAATTTTACTACATTTGGAGTTAGACTATTTTCAAAAATTTAGATTTTCATTGGTTTGCAGCAAAAAATTAATCATTTAACGTTTTGCGAAAACTACATCTGTAATATTCAATTCAACGTATACTCTATATACAAATCAAGAATCTCCATGGAACGAAAGTATACTTGAGATAAAGTGTGCTATACACCTCTGCATGTTTGTAGGAATCTCTGGCCGTTTTCGAGAAAATGTAGTGAATGATGGAGAGTTGAATTTTGCCATTGTGAAAAAGTCATGGATGTTTCTTTCTATTTGGTATTATATATAATCCAAAATACATCACCGTGCTGTTGTTTGACCGTGACAGTCAAACAAAAATCACCTCAAACATATTTGGGGTATGAAGGTATGAAGGTAATGCTCATAAGTATTGCCTAAATAAACCTGCCAGTGATTTTTGAAGTCCGTAAAACATTGTAATTCTGCACCAAGAGCGTCGGTATCCACATAGGACAATGTCAATATCGTATGTGTAATCTATGTGGATATTTATGTTCTGAGAACAGGGGAGGTGGAAGCTAAGACGAAGCTTGGGCGTCTAATATAAGTTTGGGGAAACAATTACTACTTTAATAGCAACAGTGTCAGGAATATTTAGCTCAGTATATGGCATAATAATATCATATAGACTGGGCGCGACAGTGCCGTTTTTCTCTGTACATATTCCTGTGTTACGTCCCTGTTCAATATTTTAATCTGATGGAGTGATGATACTGACGTTACCAGGAGCCGCTAGGATCACCTCTTTTATGTGAGTGACTTAATAGTATGAGCTTAGGTCCACCATAATTGTATTTCTGCCCTTCGAAATCGCTTTTATTCCTAGTACCCTGCTCAAATCGTTTAAATATTCATTGAAGCGGGCGCCAAATATTCACATACCAGAAGAAAACTGGGGCGAGGTGTCTGAATGAATTTTCCTATGTAAATCATCACCGAGGTTAATAATGTGAGAGACGACATCCAATATTCTAACGAACGGTCCCTACGATGGAGAGGTCACCCGGAACTGAGCAAACCTCATGAAATTCAAGTAGACCTTCAGAACGCAAACTAAGTGATGATGATAATGAAAATTATGAAGGGGATGGTATAGAAATTGATAAAAATCTGGATAATGGAGGAGTGACAGACGTGCAAGGGCTACCATTTGGATGGAATCTGACCATATCATAGTTCTATTTGTTTGGTCTTTCAAGGAAAAAAGTTCTTTGATAAATATGTTAGAGTAACTTGTCTCATATTTTCACATTTTAAAAATTTATTATTCCATGTATTTACTTTTTAGAGTGACATACGTAATGCACCATCTTGTTTTGTTGGAGTTCTTCCATACGAAATTTCGAAATTGAAATCACTTTCATTAAATATGTACATGATAATCATTTTCGTTCAATATAGTATTCTCGATACCGCCTGTCATCTTGATTCCACACTATTACAGATATCATAAGAAAAGTTCAAAATCAAATGGACGTTTCTTGATTACTTACAATGACGTAAATGACCTATAAAAATTATAAATGGCCGTGAGCAGAAAAATTCAGATTTCAAAAGGCTAGTGAAATTTAAAGACTAATCGGACAAATAGAATGTTTTCCAGATTAATTCAGAGACCAACTACATTCGTCATTCATGGTAAAGAAAATTTTGTTTGCAATTATCGATATTGTATTGCATATACAGTACAGACAAATTCGCTGATTACGAACGACAGTAAACATAATGCAAGTAAAATAAAAATCAGAGGTTGGAACCGACATAAAATATAACAGTCCTGACGAACCAGCTGAAACATGTGATGCAATTTATGGATCAATAAACGGAAACAGAGGGACCCATGTGGAACGAGAAAACTCATTGGATGACGTTGAATATACATCTGAAACTTCAGCAAAAGTAGATTATTTGAAAGTTTACGGAAACAATTTGTTCAATTTATCTACAGAAATTGGTCTCTATTCACTATTCCAGGTCATTAGGTTGCTTCCAGATGATACATTATTTCCAGATGTAGTTCGTCGCCATGTAAAAGATTGCAATGGATGCAGGTCAGTTTGGAGTAGTACCGTCGGACAGAGATTAATCGATGATGGATATCCGAAAGTTGAGGCGCCATACAACATTGATTCAGACTATAAGAGGAAAGATTTCATATACAGAAAAAGCGTTATTGCGGTGTTTCGTATAAAATTGAAAACAACGACTGTAAAGATGTTACATTTGGAACTTGTTTTAATGAAGTGGACCGTGACTTTGACCGTCATCCACTGCAGACAAAATTATTTTCACATCTATACGTGTCCTTAGAAAGGCAGGTAAATGGTAATGAGCCATCGTTAAATGAGTGAAATAAATGTAGAGACACAATTCCCAAGTATTCAATTAGGAAAATAAGTTTCTGTATTTTTTCCCACAAACAATTTCAAATTATTGTTCGTGTCACAATGTTTGAATTGTTTAAATTTATTTCGTATTGATACAAATACGTCCTTTTCATCAGAGACTGTATAAGGAATACTTTATAACAGTACAGTATTTTTAAATAACTTACTAATTTTTAATAATCTTGTTCGCATGTTCCTTACTACATACGCATTACCTACATCATTTCTGATCAGGTGCATAATGATCATCCTGAAAGTAACATGGTGTAATCATGTTAATACGGTTGGTTTTCCATGATTTACATGAAGTAAGTTTATCATACCAGACCAATGATTCATATTTAGTCCACATGCTGCAATACTTTTCACATACTACGATACCTTACACTACTATACATGTTGCTGCGTTTCTAAGACAGTGGCCTATTACTGGAATTTTTAATTTGTTCTATTTATTCTGTAGGAATAAATAGTTATCGTTTACAATACTCATCTAAAATACATTTCAATTATTGAAACAAATATAATTAATATTTTCACAAAACGCAAACAACTGAAAACACACAAGGAAAAGAAGAAAATAAAATAGTACATTTGTTCACATTTTCAGACAAGGTTTTCGCACATTTCATGCAACATTTCACTTCATTTAAAGACGTTTTCTAACAATTTCAGCCATTATTATCTCACAATCTTGAAGAGATGTAACTTGCTTCTATAATAATATTGCATCGAAGTTGGCGTTCTGCATGATGGCTATCACCCCTAAGACATCCTTTCTTCCAACGCGTGGTTGTACTATGTTTGAAGAAACATCCAACGATTGATTCAACACATTATATTTGCTTTTGTCAATCTACTGTAAAAACTCATTTCAGAAAGATGCGCAAGCAGCATTATTCACTACTACCTGACGACTGTTGGGTTCCACATCGCTTGCCATCTGTAACATACATGATAATTTTATATTTTTAGGTCTAATTTTCTTGTTTGCAGATCTAACTATGTTGGAACAAGGGATATGTAAATATGTCAAAATGTTCTGAGCTATGAACGAAATTACAGTGTGATACAATTGAGCAATGGCATGAAACTTATTTAAGACATTCTTCATATACTTAAGAGTCAGTATCATACATCATGGTTTTACATATTTGGCATACCATGATCCCGTACCGTCATTCACAGTAACTTTAACTACATTAAATGTGGTTTCTTCTGTGCGTGGAAGGGTACACTGAGGGTAGCTGATTGACTAAACGTCACAGAAAAATTATCCGTGCACCAAATTATTTCAATAATTTCTTTTCGAATTGTACTTTTATTAATATGTTTTCTACTTTGTTTTCTGAAATTTAATTGCCAACATAATACTGGAAATTTTATTCATAATAATAACTTTTCCACTTTTCAACTGAATACATTCCTGTATATATGTACAATTAATGAAACCATAAATCCTTTCTGTGCCTTATTCAGTTATTTTATTTAGCAATGATCAACAATTTAGAGGAAATTTTATACAATTTCATTAACTGTTCTCACCATCACAATCCTCCACCCAACACCAGTTTCTTCGCCATATTTCATCCATCGAAGATCAACTTTGAACAATCAGAGTGGCGTGATAACAGTTCAGATATCATAGATATTAAACAAAGGCTTATACATATCGCTTCCCAGGGCAAGACATTACATGTACCAGCGTTTTCGCAGATGTACGTATACATCTATACCTTTTACTCATGTTAAAATTTTATTATTACTGCATTCATATTTAATAACACTTCTTTTCTTTCTATTGATTGAAGTTTAGTCATATTAAATATTCGACGGCAATTCTACATGTAGCTTCCCATCAATAATTTTAATGTACCACAGTTTCAGCAGAGGTACGTATGCGTCTCTAATTTACAGCCAGACCAACATTATATTATTATTCCATTCAAATTATTATCATTTCTTTCCTTTAATTTATTCTTCCGAGTTCAGTTTCCATGTACCTTTTTTGACTACGCCGGTTCTGCGGTCATATTAGTACTGTTTCATTTTATCATTCTAATTTTTTAGCCAAATTTCCATTTCATGTTCTTTCATATGCAATTTACGAACTTCATGAATATCTATGATATTTATTTAGTTCATTTAAATATGTCAACAGATCAACATAGTACATCTGTCCACCGTGGTGCAATGGACATGGCACTGGAAAGTGTAGACTTTATGGAATCTCTCTGCCATATAAGTTAATTGCTACTTTGTTTGACTGTTGTTTTTTGTCGTTCTCATTCTTCATTTTGTACACAGTTTTCATTTGTTTCCATTTTATCCCTGTATCACGTTTTTAATAGTTCCATTTTTCAATTGCACCATTTTTTATTTTTCTGGTCTTTCTCAATGCCGCATAGTATGATACTGTCGTTTTTATAAATAATGGTATGCTGTATACCCAACTTGGTATAACTATTACAGTGAATATTGAAAATATTCTATATATCAATCCCTTATACCATCGTATTATTTCTATATATAACCAATGTATACATCATAACGTAGATTACTCATCAAGTTTTCAATTAAAGGAATGAATGATTTATGGATTACCCATTCACTATTGCATACAGAAAATGGATGGATAGTTTGTTGGGGAGTGGATAACGCGGATGAAGTTGCTCAACTGTGTCGCGTGCCGGTCACGCTTGCTGAAATTTTTCACTTGCAATTTTCGGTTACGCCATTGGCGAGAGATATATTATTATCAGCTACGAGCGTCGGCCACTCAGATAACTGGGAGCGCGAGTAATCGCATAAAAGTGTAAGCTACACAAATTCATGCACTATAATACCAAATTAGGCGAGTTACCATTAACACTTTGAGGGTGGGCCTGCAGCTTAGGTTCCGGTCATAGTGCATTTAATTGACGCAATCCGAGTTCGATTCTCGGCGGCTTCATTTCATATTAATTTTTCAAATATTTTTTTGGAGCCACAAAAGCCTTCAAATACATCTCTATAGCATTATCCACAGTACACACTATTCAGCACATCGCGGGAAATCATCAATAATTCACCAGTTTGTAGTATAGCTGCGCTTTTACATTAAACAGATGAAATGAAAAGTGAATTTCAGTTCCATTCTAAATTATAGATATAGTGCAATATTATGAAGTATTAATTCGCTCTCTCGTACACAGTGTGTAGTCACGTGCCTAGAATAAATAAAGAAATAGTTCAACTATTGTAGAATTTATTAGCCCATCCATTCGGCACTGTAAAATTCAGAGTTTTCAATAAAGTACAGATGCATAGAAATATCCGAGGCTTGAAGGAAATTTTCAATTACATATCGGTGCCTTTTCCCACCCTCCGTATGCAAAAACTGATGTTCGAAATATTCTATCTTCAAATTTTGTATATATTTTCTTCAGTTACCATCCATAATCATTCAAAAACTGTAGTTTTGTGTATGTAACACAAATGAAACCCAACATTCACACTGTTTGGTTTGCTTTAACTACATCCCGAAACTACGCCATTTGAATTTATGCATTCAGTTCCGGAAACGCATAAATTGTAAATATATCGAGGTTAATGATGTAAAATCACCCAACTCTGTAATTGTATTTTGTAATGAATTGAGGAAACTATTAGATTATTTGGTAAATAAACAATTATCATAAGATTATGACAATAGTCGTCTTCATGGAGATGTGATATGGGTAAATTAATCAATCATTATCGCATGTTTTATATTAGGTGATGAATGATGCTTATTTTAAATTTGATACCTACTTGCATACAAGAGGGTCATTTAAATGATGATGTCACTTCAACGAATTTAGGTGCTTCAAACATTATGAATTTAGACATTCTGATTTCGGCAGTGAAGGCATGTTTAAATTTTCCGAAAAGATAAAATGTAATAATTGTTGCCAACCACTTGGGTGCATTAATATTAATACTTTTTGAAATGGAACCTGAAGCAGAGACGGCCAATCTATAGATATATTTATACTAAGGAATACACAATAATCGTATAGTTCGGAATATATCGGCCTTAAAGAGAAGATTCAATGTGAACTGATCAAAAAGTGTTCGTTTTAGGATTGAAAAGATCCTTCCATGCAGATTACCTACCACCTTATACCTTCAGGTACAAATATACGCCTATAAATCAGTACTAATGAACCGTAATAAACCACCTCATTTTACCTCATATGATGGGCACTAATTTCAACATCAACCGAAGGGCAAACAAAATAATTTACTACCCCTCTATTGATGGGCAACCTTACTATCTACAGTCAATAAAAATCATATTGGACAATTTTGGACCCATGCCCAACTTTCGAATAGTACTCACGATTAGATAAATGGAAGAGCAGTGTGTGTGATACAAAAGAGGATGAATATAATGAGGATATCGAAGGAGAAGAATGGATAGAATTAAGATATGATAAAGAGAAGAATGGGTAAGAATACTGTACGATAAGGAGGATGACTGGTGATAATACTATATAATAAATGATAATGGTAATCATACTACGTGATAATGACGGACGATAATACTATATGAAAGGAAAGAATGGTGATATATAATTTAGGATAATGATGTTGGCGAAGGAGATGATACAAAACGGTAGTTACAGAGGATGTTGATGACCAAAAGGATGGAAGGGCAGATATAGGAAAATGGAGAGACGGATGCCATGATAGATGTAGTTGAACCGTAGGAGATAGATAAAGGATGACGGTAACGTGAGGAGTTAAATGAGGAGGTTGATAACAGAACGATGAGCGGTAATTTATAAGGGGATTAATGGAGACAACCATTGACAAAAACGACGGAGACATTGAGGGTAAGCATTTGAAAGCCGTGACGCAAATTTCGCGAAGGGGGATGATAGTAAGAGAATAGAGTAAAAGGATTCAGGTCACCAAACGGGTAAAAGACGAATAAGAGCGACGCCACGTATACAGTACGAAATCTTCGATAGAAGAAGTATACATAAATACTGAAGGAGGTTGACATAGCTTATATTGCAGAAATGTTTGCACATAAGGAGGCATTCGAAGTATAATTATTGATTGACGATATTGAATATGACGAAGGTCAAGATGAAGATGGTGAAAATGTGTACGTTGCAGGGGAAGGCATTGGTGATATTAAATAATCAAAAAATAACGCGGAATTTCTCCATGGTGGAATCATCATCCACGCAGAACTTGATGATATGATATGGGGGGTTTAGTCAAAGATATCAACAAATAAGAAGGTTGTGTTCGATGAGGTCAAAATATACGCAGCAGCCGACAGTAATTTATCATGTCCATTAACCAGTACAATGCCTATATTCACACGTATGGTCTCCGTGCAGAAATAAGAGCACATTCTTGAGGTGTGAGATGAATCGGAGATTTATTTCTTGGTATATAGATGGGATGTCGGTGGTGTGAGCTAAGACCTATATACTGAGAGATAGTTTAGGATATTCTTCAAATTATTTGGCCACCCCTGTGTAGAAGAGAATAGTAAGATGCTGAAGAGATCTAAAGGTGAAAATAACAAGTTAGGTAAACAGAAAGATGTTGGAAGACTGCAAAATATGTATATTTACGGCGTGAAACCCCAGAAGGTTCAAACTTACGGTCGGTGAAGATGGGATGAAATGGAATAGCCAATTACAAACGGCTACTAGAAGGCCATTGGGAAACATGGTATAAATTTGTACTTTGCTATTACATGTCATCCTGACTAGTAGTCACCCATATAGTAGACCAAGCCACTATTGTTTCAGCAGCAGCTTTCTTGAAGAACCGATGACCAGAGGGAAGAAGATATTTCGATAAACGTATGTGAATACGGGGATCAAACTAGACTGCAACATGTTTGTACAACATCAGATCGCGATAAAACCAACACATAGGAAGAAACCCATCTATCAAACCAACAGTAGAAAGGTGAAGATGCCGATGGCGAACCAAAACGAGGAGAAGAGAGTAAAAAACACCTGAAACACGGAGACAATGAGAAGAAGAAGAATAGAAAGGTAAGATTTACCCACATATTGCATTCTGAGGATGTCAATGGAAAATTGAAAAATGGAAAGAGTTGGAATAAGAAGAAAGAACATGTAGTTGAATTTGTTGAATCAAGAAACGAGGAAATTCCTGTCTCCTCCTCTGCGTTTTCGAGAATGAATGCCTACTTAAAAGCGGTGAATGTGTATGGATGTTCCCGGGAACCATTCATCTATTTTATCAATATAATCGTCCGCATTGGGACATTCGTAGAATGGACATTCAAACATCGTAGTTTTCCTCTGTCATTAAACTGTCAAAAACTGGTCATTTTATGAAGGCTGGGAATTCAGTGTTTTGTAGTTACGTGCAGTTGGGACAATTAATCTTGAAAAATAATGTGAGACTCAATTTTGGTCATTGCTGGTAAAACTATTTAATCCAAATTTATGAAGACAGTGATTACAGTAGTGCGTGTATGTCGGCCAGAAATATCAAAATATCAGAGAAGAATACAGGAAAGCCACCAGCAATGCAATTAATGTGCGTCATCAATGCCTAAATTGAAGAACTGAAAGAAACTCGTTCACATTTACGTGAGAGATTATATATATCTGTAACGTGTAGGTTATATGATTTAATGGACTCGTTCACATCAATGGTGCACATTAGACAATTGGAATCAATGAGAATGGAAGGGATCTTATAAGGATATGATTATAAGTAACCAATGATGTTGTGACAACTTGGATATGTATGATATATGTTCAAGTTATCAAAACGTAGTTGGGCAATTTATGAAAACCCTTTCACCAGTTCAGATTACTGTTACGATAATTTGAAGAGGTGATAGAGTTTTAATAATAATAATATTTATCGAACATCCCATGGTTGCAAAATGACTATTTAATGGAAGCTTTGCATCAGATTACCAAATATTTTTATCCCCTTCTTTTTCATGGCAATCATTCTTGTAAGTACCATCCTCACAAAGTGCGGAAAGTTAAGAAATTTTTTGCGTTATTAATTATTACATGTTGGTTTTTTTAGTTGTTAGATTTTGTCTTTCCTAAATGTGAAAAGATAGGAAATCGTTTGCGATATTGTGGAGGGTGGGAAGCATAACATGACTTCCTGGACCTCGCGGGGTCGTAGACGCCTACTTAGTTGTTCATAGTTAGTTATTAGTCATTGTTTTCCCCAATTGTAGAAAGGTAGGAAATTGTTTCGTGGTTGGGAAGCATAACATGACTTCCTGTCCCTCGCGATGTTTTAAATTAATATATATACTTCTGTATATTTGAATGAATTATTGCATTGACTTGTTAGATTTAGTTATTAGTTGTTAGTTTTTCTCTTTCTCAACTTCGGGAAAGGAAAAATGAAACCTATTCCCTACCCTTGCGCACTTCAGGTGTAGAAGGGTAGGAAATAGGTTGCGTTACGATATAGTTCGTAACGTACTGTGAAAACGGAGGCACTTGTACTACAGATGTCTCCATTCTCACAGTGATTATCCCCACCTATACATACAAGATTGTTAGGAACAATCATGTATGGGTAGGTGAATGTGGTGCTTTGTTCAAGCATTATTTGTGCGAACTGTCCATGTTGTGTTATAGTAATCGCAATGTATGTTTGGTCACATCTTAATGGATCAAACTGGCTATTGGATTGTTATATTCTCAGAATAAGAGCCTGTTATTGTACCGTAACATGACAGGCTTTCATTCTGAGACATGTGACAACTAATAAAGTATATGTTATATCCACAGAATATAACGTACATGTCATTACTTGTACCACAAAAATCTGTCATGACATTGACAGTGTATATTGAAATCATTTATATTAGTTTACTAAATGTGGTTATAGTGATAAGTGTTTAATTCAGTGTACATAAGAAGAGACAACTTGAAGATAAAATTACAGGAAAAATGAAAATAAAAGTACTAGCTGTCTTTAACGTGATGATGAACATGATCAGGACCGTAATCAATGAAAAGTTCCTTACAAATTGAAATAGGTCATAAAGCACGAATCTCCAGAGTTTTGTAAGAAGTTGAAGATGCATCAGTTCTCAACTTTCTATTTTGTACGAGAGCGCAATTTGCAGTTCTTGGAATAATCAATCTGTCCTTAGCCGAATATTTATCTCTAGGGAGATAATGGAAATCATTGATGAATTGTTAATGCAAGTGGCAGCTACAACCCATGCCTTCTTTTTAGATCCATCACTTGCTGTGAATTTATGTGAACAAATGGTACCGTCTTTCAGGAATTGAGCCTCATATACCGAAAGTAAACCCTCGCCTTTTTTTGTAATCGAATTACTCCTGACGGTATTTCCGTGGACCAATGTTACATAGTAATGACCAGTGAGGAAACCATCATCAATTGTCTTTTCTGCAAAACCCCCAGACCAGACTTCATCATGTTTGACTGTGGATGGTTTCAGGG
>JAULBU010051716.1:0-12741 GCA_032358235.1 Odonthalia washingtoniensis | reverse complement strand
GAGACTGCTTCTATTATATTGTGTACTTAAGGCACTTATTGACATCTTACAATTAGTCTAGACGAAATATCAACGCTACACCTATCTGCTCCAGTCGTAAAATATATCGACACTGCTTTGCTACAACTTGCTACCGAACTCTGTTCTCCTGTTACATCTCGCTTCTCTCTATTGTTCCCCGCTTCTGATCATTTTTATACATGCCTTCTATTATTGACCAACCGGTCATTATTTTCTGAGATCAACCGACTCATTTTTTGGAGCTTTCTACCACAGCATAGCTCTTAGCCAATTCTGTAAGTCTGCGAATCTATTTCAATTGATCATTAAGTCTGTATTAATATGTCACCGGCCAGCCTACTAAACAATCAATCAAGTGTTCAATCTTCACCCACTATTTACTACCGCAGTGACTCATTGTATTTTTTCACTTAACTCTTCTTTCATCTACGTTATCATAACCAAGAACGGGTGAGTCAAGGTGATTTCCAATCACTTTTCTATTTATGAGTACGAACGCAGGGTTACTTACCATAACCAAAAATAGGAGAGGTAAGGTGGTTTAATATAACAAGTAAATGTATATATGAAAGTAAGATTAGATTAACATAACCAAGAACGGTAGAAGCAAGGAGATTGACAATAACCTTTCAATTTTAGCAATATATAAACAGGATTCATTATCATAACCAAGAACCGGAGAGGTAAGATGTTTGACGAACACCTTTAACTTTACGCATATAATCACAGATCGAACAATTAAAACAAACAAATGGAGAGGAAAACGATTTTGAATCACCCTTCATTTTATAAATCTGAATACAGATTTTATTATCACAAGCATTACAAAGGAAGGTAAGGATATTTAATATCACCTTTCAATATAGTACTTTGAAAACATATTTTATTATCAAAAGCATGGCATGGAGAGGCAAGATGACTGAAGATCACTTTCCAATTGACTAATATGAAAACAGTATTTAATAAAATAAGTAACGAATTGGTAGGTAACGTGATTGACTATCATTCTCAATTTATTAATATGAACACATATTACAATTTACATAAGTAACGTACGGGGAGGCGAGGTGATTTTCGTCCCTACATTTCAATTTATTAATCTGAGCACGTATTGTATTATCATAAGCATGACATGAGGAGGCAAGGCGATTGGAGATAACCTTTCAATATATTAATATGAGCACGTATTGTGTTATCATAGCCATGAATGGGGAGGTAACGCGATTGACGATCACCAGAAAAGTTAATGTCAATCAACTTTTCATTTATTAATATGGATGACCTTTCAATGGGTGCGTTCAGGAATTAAATTAAGTTACAGTTTAAAATTTTGATTGTGAAGGAGCTGCATCAGGAAATACGTTATAACGGTACACGTTTTTTTCCGCAGGGTGACTCGGGGGTTACCCTGGGAACCGAAACCGTCACACCAAATTGACGACAATTTTTCCCGCATAAAAGAATGTGAGCAACATGTACAAGAGGATGAAATGTGAGAGCATATTTTTATAGAGACCACAACTCAATTTTCACATGAAATACAAACCGCGCTATGAACATCTTTACTCCTGCAGATACCCATCCCGAATCTTCCACCAGTGTGTTTGCTGAGTTGGACGGGGACGGATATCCCAGTCAACATGTGACACAACCGAGCGCGACACAGACACCAAAGGAGAAGGCGGGAAAGCGAAGAGGCTCGCCCAACTACAACGACGATGACATCGACAAAATACTGGACTTTATCGAGGAGGTAGAGCCGATAGGTGGAAATGACTGGTCGGGTGGAAGCACCCAATTCAACCACTACGCTGAGGAGGGGTTTCGTCCACAGCGTGAGTCTCTGTCCCTTCGCATGAAATTGCACAAACTGTTGAACGCAAAGAAGCCTACCGGGGACTCTTCGTGCTCTCTGCGTGTTCACCGCGCGAAGCACATAGCGCGCGACATATTGGCAAAGTTGAACGCGGTTTCTATGAGTGAAGAGATGTAGAACGTTGTGTCTGATGAGGACGACAATGTAAGTGAATGTGTTTATTACTCGAGCAGATAAATTTTGTCACCACGTCGTGCGCGTGGAAAAATATTTGGGAAAGAGGCGTTTGGGGCACGAAGGAGAAAGCGCAAGGCAGGACGCACCAGTATCTACGCGGAAAACAATGAAGACTAGCTCATATCGCATGTTAGGGAAATATCGCGTGCGATAACAAGCCTCATTGGGACAACCAGCGCGCAATGGAATTAGTGATAGCTTACCGAATGGAGATGTGAAAAGCATTTTGAAAGAAGAGGTGCGAGCGGAACTTGCACTTGTATTTGAGTCTCTAAAGGAAATGAAGGCCATGATGGATATGCAGATCTGGTGGTAGCGTAGAGGCTCGTGAAGCCTCTACGAGCACCTGGAGAGCCCCGTGTGGCTGATAAGTGGTACAAGTACAAACTACCCTCTCGCGCGGGCTTCCTGCGGTGCGGTGAAAAAGTCCTTCCTTCGGCGCGTTTCGTGCATCCTCACTACACTCGGGTACCCTGCGCACGTTTTTCGGCGCTTCTCATCAACTCGCACAACGCCCATCATGGCTTCTCCCTCCATTTCTTAAACTTACATTGGTACTGTATTTTTACAAAGAGATTCCTTCCTGTTCCTCTAAAAACCTACCAATCCATGGGGACGTGTTGCTTTCTTCAGCAGCGTACGTAGTTCGAATTTGACTCAGTCCAACGAGGCGGATTCTTGCATACCGGAAGACACACACAGACAGTGGGCATACGTTTTCGCTTCTCACTGTCTGTTGATAGGGGCCGACGACCTTGCCCAAATGGAGCTTTCACAGCGCTTATACCCCAATCCGCAGACTGTAGCTCACTTGGCATCAGATGCTGAAGGATAAAATCTATCGTGGCCAACTCCGTGCTCTCTGATATCCCCATAGTCTCGTTGCTCTTCCGCCCTCGCCTTCTTTTCCGCCAACAACCCTCGCATCCACCGCAAAATCATCTTTATCCAGTATCGCAAACCCTTGGGGCGTCATCTCATCAGACAACATTGGGTATATAAGTCCAGATAACGACGCCAGCTTGCTATCGTGCCACGACCCCCGGAAGTTGATACCAGCGTGTATCACCTCTCCCTTAAAGTTGAATACAAACAAGTTGGTTACCTCAACATTCGTTGTGAACCACCCGTAGAACTAGTTCTGCGCATCCTTTTGGATATACGCTGCGCAAGGCATCCAACACCCATCCACTACACCTAACACATTGCGTAGTAAACATCCTTGTGGTCTGTTTTTCTCGAGAAGAGAAGCCGACTACTCCATCTCTTCAGGAGTGGGCCAACATACCTTCAATGCATCTGATCGAATTTTTACGCACACCCGATACATAACCTCCATGGCGTATTCTACCCAAAAGTTTAGAGAGGTTTGTACCAACCCAAATATAGGGCACACTATATATTGCCGTCCATTTTTCTTCAGATACCACAGAACGAGTGCAATAAGGTCTTTAGTGTCAACAGTCGGGCAGCGCCCTCGCACCTTCGGTCCTGTACGATATGGAATACCGTTGTTCACGAGCGGTCTATGTTGCACAAATAACGGTAGAAGGACATCAAAAATTGCATATTCGTCGAAGTTTAATGATATGATAAAGTCAGAAGATGTACCACAGGGCACTAATTGTCTCCAAGGCGTGGTTGATGAGGAAGATGTTGGCTTCAAAAGCGCCACGTGGAGGTACATCGGTTGCCGCTTTCGTATTTGCGTCTCTTCTCTCAACTTTTTGCGTCTGTGACGGACGATTGTTGCTACAGCTACCTATAGTGCTGCAGCAGCATCCGCGACAGGTATTAGGTGACGGCGGTCCATGTTCTGCCTGCTATGTCAACAGAGATGGAAGTTTGACAGAGGATAACGATTTTACAATAACCCAAATTTTAATTTGTTACTTTGAAACACCCCTCTCGCCCGCTTGACAGATTTATAAAAAATAAAAAAACTGTCAGCCTCCTTGCAAAAAAAACTGTCCGCCTCCTTGCAAAAAAACTGTCCGCGCCCTTGCAAGAGGATACCGGCTTGACACTAACCCAAATTTCAATTTGTAAATCTGAAATGCCCCCCACCACCACCACCCAACAAATTTACAAACTATCAGCCTACTTGCAATGAAATAATCGAATCTCATTGGCCCAATTTTTAAATTTGTTAATTTATCCAATTCCTGAATGCATCCAATGTATTAATTTGAATGTAAGATTCATTGTCATAAGTAACGAATGGTGAGATAACGTAAATTTCAATCAACTTTTCATTTATTAATATCGATGACCTTTTAATTTATTAATTTGAAAATAAGATTCATTGTCATGAGTCACGAATGGGGAGGTAACGTGGTTGACGACCACCAGGAAAGTGAATGTCAATCATCTTTCCATTCATTAATAAGAACACAGATTATACTAGACTCGCAATTGACGGTGATGTTATTGTACAGTAATTCAAATCCAGATGAGGTCATTGAACTGTTTCCGTTTACTCTAATTATTTAATACCACTAACACCAGCACGTAATCGAATAATCAGGATCTATAAATCTTCAGAAATATAAACTTCAATTGCAATGAATTGAAATAGTTAATTTCAAACAATGTAGCTTCTACAATATGAAATAAAAACAATTAACAACCAACATTACAAATTTGAAGCGACATAACCATTTAAGCTCTCCGTTTTCTTTTTCCTTTACTTTTCCAATGGTCATGGAGAACCCTCCCCACGCACACAATGAAGATTCTAAAATACGAAATAAAAACAATAAACAACCACCATCACACATTTCAATCGACATAACCATTTCATCTCTCCTGTTCCTGTTCCTTTTTTATTGGTCCTGAAGAACCCTCCCCACTCACACCATGTAGATTCTAAAATACGAAATAAAAACAATAAACAACCACCTCCACCCATTTGAAGCGACATAACCATTTAAGCTCTCCTTTTCCTTTTCCTTTTTAATTGGCCATGAAGAACCCTCCCCACTCACATCAAATTTTTGTATAAGTTATTGTTGCAGTTTCATAAATTTTGGTCTACTTGTCATCTCATATTTCCGCATATCCATTTCCTCAGCATAATCAATAAAATATTCATGTACTGCAGTTCCACTTACATTCCTCTCCGTAGCCACCTCGCCCAATATTTCTTGCTCCTTGTTATATAGTGCCATCACTAGGTCATCACAATCATCGTCAATTACCTGTCCTGCTTCCACCATCCTAATCAACATGTTTTGAAGTATAGCACATACTTCACTAATACGAACCACGTCGTTTTTTCACTATCTTCTGTTCTCCGTACGTAAAACTTCGAAGCATGATTGCAAAACGCCGAATAAACGTTCAATTTCCTTACGTATGGCCCCCTGCCTCGTCGTATAATTCTTTTCCATGATATTTAGCGGCTTGTGGATAGTTTTCGCAAACAACGACCAATTTTCGTAGATGCCGTCCGCAAGTAAATACAACTGCTTTCTCTCCCTTCCTTCATATGTTAATTTATATTACAAATCCAATTGAAACTTGAATTCCCCCCGTAGAATGCCGCATGTGATAGGGAATACAGCTAAAACATTAATGTCGTTGTTTATTCCGTACTTGCCGCAAAACCAACTCCATATGTATAAATCCCTATTGCAACATGCCTCCACGACAACGGTTGCAATCTTCCCCTCCTTAGGATTATGATACTGGCCTTTCTTTTTAAAAGGGCAGTTCTTTCCTTCGCCTTCATGCAGTCAATGCACCCGCCACATCCTTCAAACCTTGCATCACTGTACCTTCCTTCTATGTCTTCCAATTCCTCTTTTTTTGGGCGCCTGTTAAGGTCCATGTCCCCGTAGATTTTTATCATGTCCTTCGTAAATTCTAGCAAATATTTCCGAAGGGTCTCTTCTCCCATTCGGCAACCATCATACATTCTGTCGTACGCATCGCCCGTTCCCAATAATCGAATGCAAGCAAGTATTTTTATTTTCGTCGGAATCGTAACTTTACCACTTACCGTTTTCCTTGTGCCCCAGTAGTTTGGTTTCAGCCTAATCAAATCGTCATGAATACGCCAAAAATGTAGAAAAGGAACTCCAAAACGCCGGCGAAAATCGTGATCAGGGTACGTTGGATACATACCTAGATAGTACTTTCCCCATTCTGACTCAGGCCGCCTCAAATTCTTTGACCCTAGCTTTCTCCCACTCCTTTTGATTCCTCCTCATCGCTTGTTTCAATTTCCTCCTCGTACAGTTCCCGAACTTGCACCAGTAATGCACTGATCGCCACTGATCGACGTCTCCGCCGCTTTGAACTCCGACTCGGTTCGGGCGACAAATGCTCGTCCATCGTATAAACAACGAGGAGTGTTGAAAATGTGATCACCTGAGTCTGTAGCATGGTGAAAAATAAATATGTTCATTCTTGTCGTTCAAGAGCTCCATCGTTTTTGGCATGTCAAGCTGAGGAGAATGGTCAAAATCTGGGATGCAACGAACTGCTAGTTTTGAAAATACGGAGTTCAAATTTTGATATTATTGGACACGTGTAAAAATTGACACGTGCGCATGTTGTACACATTGTTACACGTGTTTCCTGAAAGTTCGAGGCAATTCTGACACATGTCGTATTTGGCATATTTGGCACTCACCGTCGCCGCCGTCGCCGCCGTCGTCTGGAAGAATCGAAAGATTTATTCTATTGCCATTTTCAGTAGTATAAATATGAGGCAGATGGCCTAAATGGATATAACTTTTGAAGTCATCCAGTCTTCGATCCCAACCTTACCAATAAACGTTTGTTTTGTTTGTTTCAACTTTATCATCTCCCCTCTGACCTTTCCAACAAGGAGAAGTGCCGACGATGCGGTAAAATGTTTTCCCCCCCATTTCACAAAGAATCACATTTTCCACATCATCTCATCATTCCACGTCTTCACTTCATTTCATGTACAGCTCAGTTCATGTACACTTAAGTGACTTGGCACACTAACTTCTTCCCTCCCATTGGGTATACACTATTATACACAGTGTATGCAATCGGCCACGAAAATTTAACAAGTAGGGATGAAATTTGTGAAATCGGTCCACATTACAAAAAATTTCAGTGTATACGGTTTAGTTTCGATTATTTTTCGTATTAAATTTTAATACTAAATTTTAATCGAAACTAAACCAGCTAGAGATGCTCTTACGGATTTTTATTTATAAAAATAAATAAAATTTCCATTGAATTTCGAGGTAAAATTTTGTATGAGAAAACGTACGAAATTAGTACAACCGTAAATCCTCTATTATCGGTATCATGGATGATGGATGGTTGGAAGTATTTGGCGGTAATAATTTAGTAAAAATAGTTGTACAACATCCGCCTTTCTTCGTTGCTGTTTTCGCATCGTTGGAAAGCTAATTTTAAACGACACCGTTGCCAGTGGAATTAATGTTTCATCGCTAAAACAACTTAACGGTCCGTGAGAAACACAAAATTTGTCCAACTTGACTGTCAATATAATAATGAATGTTACAGTGGTGGGTCATGAAACGTCAAGCATGCATGAACTCACACAAAGCAACGTACAGTGTTGTGTGTAAGCAATGATGAAACTGCTCGAAATTTAATGTTTACCCCATTGTTTTCGTGTACAGCAAGAAGAAAATGCTTCTCTCTAAGTCTATAAACCCTAACCCAAGATAACACCCACCTGACCGCGAAGAAAAAGAAAAAAAGGAAAGAAAAGAAACTGCCCTTAAAAATTAAAATCAATAAGAAACTCGAGCGTGAAATAGTTATTTGTGTATGTAACCCAAAAGACAAGCACGAAATACGAAGGAATAAAATAGGCAGTTTCAGTTCGAGAAAATGTATTATATACATAATTGATAATTCCGTTGTAAATTGATATATTCATAATTAGAATATCACTGTTGTTTATCACAGAGATATCCTTGCAGCACTGCCATAATCCAGTTCACTCTCATTTTCGTTGACAGCACCGTCGCCATCCAGGCATATGAATTCATGGGTGTTGTTAAGCTCTCTTGATTCTAACACGGATTCCAGGTATGTCACTTGATCTTCAAATACATTTCTCTCGATAGCAACCATTTCCAATTGTTGAATGCGATCTTTCAATTCCGCATTCTCGCTATTCAATGCCTCGATTCTGCATTGAGATTCAACCAATTCTTTCCTCCTATCCTCGTCTACTACTTTCGAAATCCGAACCATCCGTCGATTACTGTCCTGTAAACCAATGTCCCGAATATCCAACTCGATTCTTTCCCTTTCTGTCGTTCTGTAGATTTCCATGTCCTCATCCATGTCCTCATCCTCACCTTTCATGTCTGCCACTTGCCTCGGCGCTACGATTTCCTTGTTCGTGTGATCGGAGAGTAAGAAATTGAAAATAGTCTCACTTCCCATGCTTGTACGTGACTGTGACTGTGACTCTGTAATCTTCTTCGATGTATTACAATCCATTGCTGTCGTCGAGTCTGTTGTTGTCGTTGCTAAACGGTGTATATCTTTCAACGTTCTTGTATTGTCAATACGCTGTTGTGGTTGTTGTGGTTGTTGTGGTTGTTGTTTCAATGGGTGCATTGAGAATAATGAAGCAGCTCGAGAAACTTGATTCCTCCATTTCATTTTCTTACCCTCTTCTTCATGCTCATGGTGAGAGTCCGACGACTCATTCGACATCGTCGACGATGACTTATGGTCATCGTATTCCTGCTTCTTCGATGCATGGAATGACATCTTCATTTCTCGTTCTTGCGTTTCATTCTTGAATGTCTTCTTCTGAGTATGTTGGAGAAGCGATGACGTTAACAAAGACATTGCTCTCGAAACGGAATTCCGTAACCGTATTTTCGGCAATGTTTTCTCAATGTCCATTTCCATATCCATATCCATTTGTAGCATCGAATCAATTGCGCTAGTCATTATTTTTGAATTATAGAAAATAAAATAAAAAACAAGTTGTGTTGGAATAAAATAATAATGTGGGAAGCAGTAGTGAATGTTTAATATGGCAGAAGAAGAAAATGAAGAAGAGGAAGAAGAAGAAGAAGTGAACTTATGAACGTTTGAAAATTGATTTGAAATGAAAGAAAAAAGTATATTAATGTGTGAAGCGCAGTGATTGGGTAGTATTAAGGAGATTATGAGCTGAGTTGCATACACTGATTTAGAATATGGAAGTGTATATTTGGTGAGGATGAGATTTAGAAAAGACCGGCCGGTGAATGGCTTGGTCAAATTAAGCACAAGACTCATGCACAATACAAATTTGCAAACTTCCATGTGAAACATATCAGTGGTTACTGTTTCTTCTATGTGCATTGAACATTTCGTACATATCTGAACATATTGAAAGGCACCAATTGGAAGTGTGCGTCGGGAATCCCAGATAAATACCATTACGTATGCCACATGTCATCTCGCCATTTCATTGGCTCTCCCCGATTTCTTTTTGTTAATTCTCCGTCGCATTGCGTCATCCCATCTCATCTACCCAACAAACGACACCATTACCAACAACCAAAAAAAACCCTCCGAGAGTGTGACGCGTCTTCCCGTTCTAAAAACATAATAACAACCGCGGTCTTGTACTGCGTTCGCAATGGTGAACCGTCAAAATATACCATTCGCGCGCCCCATCAAACTTACCATCATAACATAAGGGCATCTCAATAATTGAAATTTATTCCCGTTATATTTGCATTTCCAGCATGTATATAGGGCCGCCCACTTTCATTTTCATCTTAACTCCGGTTTTGTGATGACGTTTGTTTTTGAATTCCTACCTGTTGAACATACAGGTAGGAATTCAAAAATTTGAAGTGATGAGGTAATCCACTAACTCCAATGAAATGCAGAATGAAGCTTACAGAATAGGCACATAATAGTATTATGGGCCTATTCTGCCATATTATGGGGAATAATATATACTGTACCCTGTAATATTATTATGAGGTAATAATATGCTCGTGTAAGTAACTTTGTGTTCGGCTATATGAGCATTCCATTGCTGCACTGCAGGGTGGTACACTGACACTGTACACAGATTGTATTTTCAGGAACGACCTCAGTATACAGTGTACTGTTACTGTAGGCGCATCACACACTATCGATATTCACTGCATTCTGCAATCAAAAAGGACGACGACTGTAGTGATAACCCTTGTACACTACTGTACTGTTACACTTTTATAATACTGACACGTACACAACAATGTATAAAGCGCCGCCACCTATATTACTGATACATTGTAAAGCTTGGTGGAACAGAAATTTGTTAGTTAAAAAAGAGGGGTAAGATAGTTGCAATGCTTCGAAAATGGGTGCGTGTCAATTTCAATGGCTAACCAAAACGTGTATTATTGAGATTTTGAGATATGGCAATTTCGAGTGTTGAAACCCAAAATAAGACCCAAAAATTAAAATGTCTTAAATTCCACGACAAATCGGTTTAAAAAAACCGCTTTCAAATCCACCATGTATTTTATGAGATACGTTTATAATGATTTTGTTCTTAGTGTGACCCAAAATACAATCACAACTTTACTATGATGAAAGAGAACTACCATCGCTAAAGATTAGCTTTCGATTTCCCTGTTTGGGAGATCGTACGTTTTCTAAAGTCTCAATCTTGGACATGCAATTAGGTAGAGATTTGACAGTTGCTGTTGCTATTATTGTCGGTGTGATGTTATTGCTGATCAAATTAAAAGTTTAATTTTAACAGAATCTATTACAGCATTGAGAAATCAGCGGCAAAGTGGAAAATAATTAGGGTCTTGTTTTAATTTTCAAATTCATTTCGCGAAGCGTCGTATAAACAATACAAATTTTTGTAAGGGTTTTTAATTAAGGATTTTTTAGCTTATTTTTGCCCACCGGATTTTTCCCGATTTCTAAAAATTATTTTAATGGGAAAAACACAGATCGGTATGGAAATTGTTGTCAAATCGACATTGACGGGAGGTAATAAAGGAAAAAACGACATTCTAGGTTGGGAGAATTAGTAAAATCGACACATGCAGTACGAGATATCATGTTCCGACACAACCGGTAGAGTGGTATTTGAATATTAACCAAAACGGTGGAAGTGATATTCTGTGTGGTAGTGGATTTGGTATACTTTCCTGAAATGGTATGAGAAAATTTTACAATGTAAGAAAGAGAAAAATAAAAAATTGAAGCCACTCTCGACGTTACGTTCAACGTTGTCGTCATTCTGTGAGACCTGTTTCAATTCACAAAATCTTGCAGTGTGACCACACAAACCACACAATGAACAACTGAATGTTCTTTTGTTTGTAAAGTTCGGTGCCTTCTGAAACCAAGATCGTTTGCGATTACCTGTATTCTTTGATGGGCGACCACGGGGAGGCGGCAAAGAAACTGGTATGTGAATATTATTCTGATTACTTGCAAAATCTCGAGCCGTGCTTTCAATGAATCAACAGGGTCCATGTTGGTGCAAGATTATGAAAGGGGCACAAAGTGAGTAGTACAGGATGTAACGCGATTAAAACGCAAGGCGGTGATATTGAGAGAAAAAAAGATGGCGGCTCTGTGATTTTTTTTCATTTTTTTTCCAAACATAAACTCTCCACCTCCACCTTCAGTACGCGTCGTCGCTTGCAGACCATCACTAGCATCTTTACCAACGTTGTTCAGGTCGTCGTTAGAGCTAGTGCCAACCACGAACTTGCTCATGTTCGATGTATCTTTGTTAGAAGCGGAAAAATCATTACTAAAAAGATGACGGCGCTGTGATTTTTTTTTCTTTATATATTTTTTCCTTTTTCTTATTACCGAATAGGTAAGGTTGAATTGACGAACATGTCAAATTTTTATTTGATTGGTGTAAAAATCAGTAGGTTGCATAACGGTCAAAATGTTTACATTTTCAGAAAACGGACACGTAATGGTGCGAGATGAGATAGCTCTATGACTTCCATTTGTAAGCTTGATGGCTTACACTTAGATAAAGCTTAGGATAGATACAATAAATCTGCCGTCGTCCTTCACCAACATAGAGGACGACGGTATCGACTCATATCACTATAGGTTATAAGTTCAACAATCAACCCCTGCCCTCACCCGCTGTCGTGATCGCCTTCCGTCAAACTGGAGCAACAACCCCGCGACGCCCTCGGTCGTTTCTGTATGACTCCCATCATGACACCATCCCCAACGAAACCCACCGCGGCCGCTCCCGATGATGCCGTTAAACCTCAACCTCACCCCACTGCAGATGTCAAACCGGTACATAATCACACTACCCTCCCAAAAGCTGCAGCTGCCGCTGTAGCTGCCCATGCCGTTACACAACAAGACTCTGCATGTAACCGACCACAGACTGTGGAAGATTTACCAAGCCGGCGAGCCTTTCGACGAGCCCCGTGCGGCCTTTGCCAACTTCCGACCGTGGAACGGTACATTCAATGCCTTGGCCTACCTCCACGGCAGGCACTTTGCCATCAACCTGCTGTCCTCCAAGTATCTTCCACCCACCCCGCAAAAAATGGCAACGGAGACAAATTTGAAGTTTGCCATGCGTTCCCTCGTCGAAAAGGCCCTACAGCTCGCAATCGACCTCTTCAAAACACCTACCGAAGCGCTTGCCTTCCTTCACTGACAAACACCACCGCCGGAAATTGCCATCGAAA
>JAULBU010051705.1:0-12741 GCA_032358235.1 Odonthalia washingtoniensis | reverse complement strand
ATAATCTTTTCGATAAAATGTGTGGTTCATCGAATTAATTAACGGCATCATGAAGAGTCAAGTTGATTTGAGTGAACTCATTCATAATGATGAAAGTAGCGCGAATAGATTCGAGTATGTATCAACAGTCGTACTTAATTAATAAAATGGATTTGATGAATTGATTTCAACGAGCATAAAGAGCTTTCATTAATACATGACGGTAGTGCGAAATTGAACGAGTAATGATATCGTTGAATTCGGGGAGAGGTAAATGATGATTATAATGAGAATTAATTTGATAAACGGTCATACTTATTTGACGAGAGGTGAAATTTGGAGAGAGGTAAATGATGATGCTGTAAATGAAGGATTGTAGTGTATGAAAATATTGACGACACGTGTGGTATAATTGATTTTGCTGAATATGTGAGGTACTTGATGATGGCGACATTAATGTGGTGGTGACAAAATATGGAGAGTAACGTAGGATTTCCACATTCCCACATCTATGGTCGCAGAAAAAGAATACAAACTTGGCCGTACAAAAGAGCGGCAGAAGAAAAAGATTACAACTTCCGAAGCTGTGATCTCAAGCACGTCCAGGTCGGCGAAAACGATGAGGTTTTATCAGAGGTACAAACACGAAAAAAATGATGGAAAACAAATACAGAAACGGACGAGGCTAGAAAGACGTGCACTTTCAATTTGCACAACTACTCGAACTTCATGACACTTCATGTGTTCAGGTTCAAGCTGACGGACCTGATTACAATCTCTAATATCCTTTGCCTTCCTGAGGGAGTTTCTAAAAGGCGAAAGAATTTCTGCGACAGAATAACATTTTGTTGCATAGTTCTAAAACGGTTGTCTTGGACCTGTAATTGGATCAACTTGGAGCAGATGTTTGAACTGGGAACTTCGAAACTTAGTGGAATATTCTGGAAAAACACAGGATATGTCAATGCAACGCATGGACATCATGTCATTGACCGTGAAACGGAACTTCTCAGAGAAAGAGCTACACTATATGCGGAGTGCATACGACAGAAGAGAGCCGTTCTAGATAGGTTCGTTGAATTCATTGACTGCCCTAAAATCAGGATGGAACGAAATGATGTAATTAGATTGATTAGTTCTTTGCAGCTAACTTGCTACAGCAGACACAAGAGAATGTAGTGCCTAAGTTATCACACTATAACTACTCCAGAAGGTTTGATTTTTCCCTATACGGTCCGGAGGTGTATAGTCAACACGAGATCTAATTTCTACGTGGAAGTGCATTGGAAGGGGCTCTAGAAAATTGTCTCGTGATTGAAAATGAACAATAGTACATTTTCAATGATGATTTGTATGTCTGTCGCCCTTTGTTTAAGGTAGCTTATAGCCGTTCCAACGCAAATCCAGTGCAAAAAATATTTAATACTGAAATTAGTAGTAAGAAAGATACATGGGAGTGGCGCTACAAGGACTTGAATCCGATGCGAAGGCGTGATGATTTTTTTCAAAGTTTAAAAGGAAGACAGGCGCCTATCTATTTTTTATACATATGATCAACAGTTTTTTATAATATAAAACATGTCATGAAAACAGGGTCAATTCGGATCGTTCTTTAATTTTGCGAGACTGAGCATAAACACCAACATCACTTCGTAACTTTTCATTCACTTCTTTCTCAATTCATTTTCTAATTAAGTTAAAACGCCCAGCACTATTTGTTTCGCCTGTCTAGTCTCTGATATTTTTAACGCATCAATTTCGAGACGTTTTCGGTCCACCTCCAATCGTTTTTCGTTTCTTTCAAACAAGCTGAAAAAGAGTTCAATTTCTGCTTTATTCTTCTCTTTGATTCATTATAGTTCTTTTTTTAGTTCCACCGTCTCTCTTGAACAGTTCTGCCGAAAAAATATATCTTTTCGCATACATACCTGCGTTTCATCTTCCGAATCGTACTCACCAGGCGAATTTTATGTTTACGTCCATATGATCTTGTTGCTGCAGACACCGAATCATTACCTCCGTCGTCATTATTTTCATCATGTATTTGCTGGTAAAAACTTGCACGGCTAGTAACTGTCATGTTTTTACTACTAATAATTAGTTCCTGTTCCATCACGTGAAGTGTTTCGTTCTCGACTCGTCGTGCTTCGTCAACTTAATTAGCCTCAAAAATTATATCATCCAATAAACTTTCAACCTCTGATATTTCCTCTGCTATACCACATGTTGACATGTTTTCATTCAGCGTTTCCCTTCTTTTTAGAATCAGACCCTTATAGAGATCAAGTAATGTATTTTTTGATGGTCGATGGCAAAACTAAATTTTCTTTGTTTCCATCAATTTAGAATACTGTTTTGTAACGTAATAAAAGAGTTCGTCAAATTTTCACCATTTGGAAACATGAGCCCCGTTACTAGTAACCACCTTTAACAATGAAACACCTGAATTTTCATGGCATGCACAGATATTTCCTTAACTGATTCACTCGATAAAATATGATCAGGTTTTGAATGAACTCATGAACACATTTCAGTGGTTCGTGGCTACTGATAGAGTATGTGTTTTGAAAGATCTCATTACGTACCTAGTATCTCCTGAAGACTCTGTTTCTTCAACGGTAGGAAGGAAATCCACAGGCAATTATGCAATAACGTGAGTTAATCTGCCCTCTTCTCCCCTTCTTTGTTATATTGAGTGGAATAATATGAAGAGGATAGACTTTGAAAGACGTTTCTTTCAGATTAACATGCTATATCATGCAGTAAAGTTGTAACAAGGACATAAAATATCTCTACCCGTCATGTTTCTTCATCCTCGAATAATAATCCTCCGCACAATTTCATTTAGTGAATCTTCCTGCTTTTTCCGGCATTTCCTAGGTCGTAGTTCATTGTACGACTATGGATTTAAGAGTTAATAGACACCTTAGTGATAATGGAATCGAATGAAGTAAAATTTATTTGTGACTTCGTAACTTCTACTGAATTACGAACATAAAACCCAATCCGAACATCTTATTTGAAAATAGATATCTCCATATTAAAACCACGTTTCTTAATATCTTGCACTATCTTATTTTCACCCATAATTATTTGGGGACAAAAAATGAAAAAAAGGTTTTCCAAAAAGGTTTTGGTTCAGTTTCAAAAAGACTATTTTTGATTACCACCATTACGTTTCCGTTTCTGTTTATATGTTATTATCATTCAATTATCGAATTGGAATTAAGATTTATCATTGTTTATCAATATTTAGAATCCTCTTGTATTACCATTAGTTTCTCATTTTCCATCATCAGGTATCATCAGCCTTTAAAATCGTCATATGTCAACATCAATTAAGACTATACTTAATTTATGTCAAGGATCACCCTCAAAGTAAACATAAAGATTATCATCACTAATATCTACAATATAAATATCATCGAGATGATCTTTGACTTTTTCTTCAAGTATTATCTTCAATTTCAAGTATCATCTGGTATCATCTGGTATCATTATCTCGTTGTCATATATTCTGTATCATCATCAATTATATTCCTTTATGAATAAAATGGATGATGATATAATCATCTATGGTCATCAAGTATCATCACGTCTTATCTTCAAGTGTCATCCATTATCCCATCATTCTCTCGTCATCTATCCTAGTGTCCCCCTGTTTTCTCACTTATCTTCATCCGCCATCAATATTCGTGCTCAAACATTATCCATTTACCTCATCAGAACCTCTCGCTCGAATGTAAAATTGACAGAAACATTCGATATATCGGGTTGATGAAAACTATCGTGTAGGATAAACCCCACACACAGTATTATCAATACCATAATAGTTACCCGTAGTTCGAACAGATTCCACAAGAGGTAAATACCAGTTCGGACGTGTTACTCCATCAAGGTTGCTCAATCCAATTTATATCTGGTTTGTAATAATGCTGTCCCTAGAAACCAATTGAACAAGATTCAGGTAATCGCCAACTTGGTACAACTCATATAACCCAAAAAAGCTTTCCTAAATTCTTTTTGCATAAAATTGACTTCTTACCATGCTTAGATCATATCACTGATAGGAATGTCTATTTAACTTACATCAAGTCCAAGAGGAGTGATTATACAAATTTTGGTTGATCGTCTCCGTTTTTCTAAATAATTTGTCGATAATGATATTCGTTCCCTACCATTTTAATTATACTTTATCTCACATTTTTCTTATCATTATTCTTCCAAGGTCTTAAACCTGTATTATGACAAATAAAAAAGCTATAGATATCTATTTTTCTCTTTCATTAGGATTTAGCATGCGATTTTTTACGGATTCCTTCGAACTCTCTTACTTAATAATGTGGTTTGAAATTAAAATTGTTTAGGTCCATATTGCTGGAAACTGAACCATATTTTCATGTGCCAGATGAATGTACATTGCAAAACTTTCTTGGTCTATTAGTTGAACTATCAACATTAATTGTAATCTGAACAGCTGCATTAAAATTTCCAGTAGCAGCCTCCAGAGTATCCAGCGTAATTGGTGGCTCCCAGTACAGAACTTTCATACACTTTCTTATCCCCACCTATGACTTGTATTACAAATAAAATATGTCTAAATTCATTGTGGGTTTTTGATACGAAATATTGTTCTTCCGGTACAAGATTCTTATCTTCATCCATAAGATTCGGGAACCGTAACATGAGTTGATGCACAATGTCTTGCAGAAGAAACGTTTCCCGCAAAACATTCTAGAAATAATTTCAGTTTTGAAGGAACTTGGCCTGTTTCAAATAGTCGTGATGCACCACTTTGAAGAATTTTACTTCATCAAGGTTGATGCAAACGATATATTTATCTGGTCTGAAACAATTTTCTCTTGATTATCCAACTGAGCCACATTTACATACGCATCAACTTGATACAACCGTACACTGGCAATATTGCCAAACTGACTGAACATGTTCTTCATAAGTAACATACAGCCCAATTATCTTTCAGGCTCTCAGTATACTGTTATAAAGACAGAAAGTACGACATCTTTTCAAAAGGGGCCATGGTAAAGATCAAAACGAACCGGTAATTAGGAAAAGGTATATATAGTACAGTCTAGATTTGGGGAAGTGCTTTCCTGAGTCTACGAACTTATTCGTCGTCCATATGAGATCTATTGATGCCATCTCCCTGTTACAATTAATTAATCTCTTAGGATGTAGTGGATCGAGGAAACTGTAGTGTCCTAGCTGACTTCGAAGCAGTCGCCAGTGATAAATAACGTAAGTAAATTTGGATCACCTTGCTGCTGACAATCTGGTGTTATCTGTTGAATTTATCGTGTTGGTCAGATTTATACGCCCGTTGTTTGAACTGTCTTTCGACATATTCATTGTTGTTGGGATAGGGGTCATTTTCCGTTAATGGCTGCCTTTATTATTTAATTTATATCTTGTTCATGAGTGATATAAATATTAAAGTCCGAAGTAAAACTGGATGATTTGCCACGCGTATGGTTTGTGATCACTAGTAGGACCCAATATGACAGTATTTATAATTAGGTGAATTATTTCTCTAATACATGTGTTCTTGTACACGTTTTGATCAACGTAGAAAAGAATCGTTCGGTACAGTATGATTTCTGCTGTATTGTTAGATGTAGGCATGTTTCGTGGGTTTGTAAGTGCCATTTATTGTTTTTGGTAAAGTAGGAGATAGTTCAGCATTTATTGTACACAACTTCTTTATGTCTAGATACTCCTTTATGTAATTTGCTTTTCCGAATTGTACTTTACCATAATTTCGGTTTTGACATTTTTCTTATACGTAGTAGTATGTTAATATTACGACATAGGGTTTTTTTTTTCTATATTACTGTCAAGTTCCTTCCGATTTTCTCTCCTTCTCGCAACCGTCCAAACCTATAATACTCGGATGGTCCCATTTCGCATTACTTCCTATGGGTGTCGTCGATATGAGTCTGCGTAGGTTTTAGAAAATTATTTTTGTCAACTGTTTAAAGTGATGCACTTATAATGCACATTTTATTCATCTTCACCATCAAACCTGTGCGTTAGGTACCTCTTTTTACATCAATCGAACGACATTTGTTTGATTCAAGTGTCAACGATTGTTGTTCGAATCAGGATGTAATTTTGATCTACCTATCGTATCATCATGTTTAATTATTTTATCTCCATCTTCATATTCTTCATTTATGAACATCGTTGCTTCTTTTTCGTCATCTTCATCTCACTTCTTCTTTCATTATCTTCGTGGTCACGGTGGCTTCTTTATCGTGATCGTGATCATTGTTTCTTCATTATCTATCTTCAACACCATTACCTGTTCCCTTTATTCGATTTTCCTTTCTTTATATAATATACGGTCTCGTACTTCTCATGTGTACCTTCTTCATCCTTTCTCCTGTTCGCCCCTCTCCATCCTTTCTCATTTTCTTCCGTCTTTTGTCCATTCAATTTATCATTGTCCGTCTTTTTTCCTCATCATCGCCTTCGATCATGTTAGTGATGAGAAATGCGCTAGCGTGGTATTGCATTGTTGGCGGGGCGGACACCGCCGAAGGCGGAAGCCCGAGGCAGGACGAAAATGTACAGTGCTTACGAAAATGTACAGTGCTTACAGTGTAAGCAATTGCTTACAGTACATGGGAAAATTGCGTACGGTGTTACTTCTTTGGCAAACGCGTTGTTGATTGACTTTACTGTAATGAAGGCCTTATTGATTGATTGATTGACACTAGTGAACTCCACGGTGAGACGTAGCTAGATGTCAAAGTCTATAAATAGGGCAACAATAGATTGTTGACCAAAATAAACAAAACAGTTACCTTTTCCATCATACTTTCAGATCATTCCATCTGTGACTTCTCTGTTGTACCACAAGAACCGTTTGAAACTCATATCGAATCGTATTTATTATATTTGACACATTCTGGCAAAAAGATCATTTCAAAATTCTATCGTATCCAATAACCTGTGGATGAAGTCAAAAGATTAAACTGTAACTACGTCCTATAATACAATAATCACAAAATTACAAAAGACTAAATCATCATTATATCAATTGAACAAAAATTGAATAAATCCAACATAAATTGTGGTCCTGACAATGGCGGCATAATAAAAATATTTGTTGAGGACTCTCGAAGGCTTCCCGAGATTATCTATTGATGTAATGCACTGGTTGGTGTTGTCAATACAAAAATTTATTTGACCAATTTGAATGACGATAATCTGGGAGGAGGGGAGGAACAAAATGTGTGGCACGCATCACGATATAAGTTGAAGAAAAAGAAAAAGATCCTACTTGGTATCAGGATAGAATGAAGGATAGGTGGAGAGCTGATTCAGTAATAATCTGAAAATTATCATGCTAGGCTTAAAAAAAGACTGTACTTGGCATCAATATGGAATGAAGATTAGGCTACCGGCGGATCAACAGATCACAACTAAGTAAAAGGTAGATTTGAGAGAATAAATATTCATATTTCTCAACACTATCAAAGAGATAGGAAATTATTATAATGCAGTATGCAAAGAGTTCTTGCACTTAACATCACCGTTAAGGATATGAATGATACAGTAAATTGAATGGCCCTAGCACCTCTCTCATTAGTTTTTGGAATCATACCCCGATTTACAATCATTATCATAGACTTGCCTCCATAGAAGGAACAAATGCAAGCATCATCTCTAGCTCATATGGAAAGGAATTATATCAAAGCAGAATGAAGAAATCACTAAAACATCTTGCAGAATTAACCAAGAATATACCTCCAGCTGCAAATAGAATCTACACTTTAGAAAAAAAAATTTTAATGTTTTCAGAAAAACGCAAAGAATGGGTAGGACCTTTAATTGTATGCCATGTTCACACTAGAAATATCACAGTTCAAACCCTAGATGGCACTAAATGACACAAATTTAATTCCTTCCAGATAAATCCATTTCCAAAGGACTACAATCAAAATTTTATCTAACTTAAATCTAATAGTGGACCTAAAACATCTTCCCATACGGTGTTTTCTACTGAAATAACTAAACAATGTGACTGCATAGCGTGGTAATTTGACGAAGCTAAAAAGAAAGAGATAGATGGAACAATTCGACGGAAAACATGGAAGATAGTTCGTAGAGAACATATTCCTAAAGATGAAAATTTACTAGGAGGTAGATTTGTTTTAGCCATTAAAGATGAAGAGACTAGTAAAGAAATATGGAAAGCTCGTTTCATTGTTCAAGGACATAGGGACATTATGAAAAATGCACTGGTACATGAAACGATCGTTTCTCGCAATATTCAAGCATGATAATAGTAGGCTTAACATCAATCTTGTGTTTCCAATTGTCCTCTACTGACTTTTCGCAATCATATATTCAAAGTACCTCAAAGCCATTACAGATTTGTCCCTTGAATCAACCAAATAATGTAACCTGAAAACAGATGAACTATTAAAACTAATAAATCCGTTATATGGTCTATTGATGATGGTGATTATAGCCGTACACGATTTAGAAACCATTTACAAAATGACTTAAATATGGAATCAGATATACCTGCTCCTGTTTTATTCTTCAAACATATTGGAAACAGACTGATTGGTATGTGTGATACTTACGCTGATGATAGAATAATGGGGAAATACTGAATATAGTGAACTTAAAATGATTTACGGAGTACAAGTTTCAATACAATCCAAGAGAATGGGACAATATGCAATTAGAAGATGTCCAAATTGAAAGTAATAAATATGTAAGTATTTAAATTCATCAGAAACAATACATTAGTAACATCAAATTACTACAAAACGACGCAGACTATAAAGTAGTTAGATCATCAAGAGCTAACTTATCCTGTAAAACGCAAACACGAACAGATATGGATTGTGCAGTTGATTTATTAGACGAAGTTACAGAAGAGAATTTTCACTAAAATGAAAATAAATTCAAAATGACATAAACAAAATCATAAAGAAACTAAATTGCACTTTAAATAAATCATTGAAGTATTTAGAGTTAGATAAGAATAGTTTTAAGTTGCAAATATATTCTTATGTATCAATTGCTTCTAGTTACGATAGATATTCACGGATTGCATATAATATACTCTCATCAGACAAATATAATAAATATTAGCCACTTTATTGGACTTCCTATGATTCAAGACATATAAGTCGATCTGTATTAGGTAGTGAGACAATCTCTTTTGCTGATGTATTCGATATGGCTTACTCGATTACATTTGATTTAAAATATTTCATAAAACTAAAAATACCAATAAATATGATCACCGATAGTTCATCATTATTTGATAATTATGACCAAGGCAATTAACACCACCTAGAAGCGTTTCATGATTGATTTAAAAACGATTATACAGTCATATTATAAATTGATAGAATAACATTTGTTAAATCCGCAAATAATTTAGTAGATTCATTCACAAAATCCAAGCATGATAACATTCTGAATGGTGCTTTATCAAGTTTTATTTTAGATCATCCAATAAAACACTGGGTTAATCGAACTAATTCTGAGGACAGTGCATAGGATGAAAGGAACAAGATGCTAATCTCTATTTGTATAACTCTACTTTTGTTGTACAATATATACACGTTTACAAATTCCGTTAGGTATTTTGTACTGTAATTAATTTGTTTACTACGTTTATGTTTCTGAAAGGATTCTATTTTTTTATGATACATTTTTATTTTTTGTATATTTGATATGGTTTACTCATAATAATTACTAGGTTTTATTATGCTTTACTAATTATTACAAATATAAAAGACGACCTCGAAAATCTATTTCTTGGATTTTCTTGGCATCGATTCCGAGATTTAATTCTCACCAAACAGCAGAATCCCGACGATGAGGTACCATAAATTTCTCGTACTAATTGCTGTGCTAGTCATGCATACGTACAATTCAAATAGAATATTCTAAAATTCATAGCAAGTTTTGGTTAACAAAAATGCCTAAAGATTCACTATTATCTAAAATTATTAAGCTTTTAAGGACTGAAATGTAGTACGTCGTTTATAATCCAGATAAGAAAAATTTCCGTTTCTTGTCCTAAAAGAAATGAAAAGAAAAGAAAACGGCAAATTCAATAAGCAGGTGATTAAATTCGAATTCAATAATGATTGAACAGTTTAAATAAAATGAAAATTAAGTAAGTGGCATTATTTGGAAATCTAAGTGATAAAAAGTTCCTGAATTGTGTTTGTCCACATTGCATGTCGTGCATATTTTGAAAAAAATGTTTTGAGATCTCGAAAAAGTTGGCAAAGAATTTTATAATCGTAAGTGATGATATCGTAGTACTTCTTCTTTGGAGATTTCAATTAATTAATCGAAAGACAGATGTACAAGGTGAACGTTTTTAGAAAACATGATAGCGTCGGAAATGAGAATACTTCGGATGCAGAAAACGAGGAAGAAGAGGAACTGGGGAAAGATTGGGAGGTGATTGTGAGATCTTGAAACAATGGTGTTGATGGGTCACCAACACGTGATGATGATGTCAAGAATATTTATGGCTACGGTGGTTTAGATACCCAGCCTGGTATTCAGAACAAGAAGAACATAAAAATGGAAAATGTATTATAGGTAGTACAGGTAGTACAAGATGAAATAGAAGTGTGTATCGTTTCCAGAGGATCACTATGCTATTGGAACCAATATGGAGATGATTTCATAAGCAAAACGGACTGTTAGAGTACGTATTGTAAGTAGTAGCGAACAAAAAATAGCATACAAGAGCTATGATTTTCGAAATGTATGGATATTTAGGTAAATAAAACAGAATATGATTGCGAATTTTCACACTAGAGGGATTTTGGTGACATTTTCCAGATAGTGTTGGAAGTTACATGGGATTTAAAGAACAGTGAACATAACTAATAAATAACGTATACTATGTCATTCTATTTTTATTTCTTTTTCTATAATATGTATTCGTAAAGTGGACATGAAATGATTTGCTACACAATAAAATAATGATGATAACTGTGAAAATAGTTATATATTTTTACTTGACAATAAAGTTATGCTGTACGCAGGGAAAAGCGCCAAAAGACGTGATATGGAATGAATATCATATGATGAACACGGTGATGAGGAAAAAATCGGTTGTGACTATGGAGAAAGTAACACTGACAGGGAGTACATGTTGAGGATACAGAATCAAAAAAAGGTGGTGGCACAGAGGTCCATAAATAATATCAATGTACAGTTTACAATATTAAAATATGTGTAACCTACACAAATGTCGGCAATATTCACTGAAAAATGAAATATTTATGATTAATAAACGCTCTGACAACGTGCATTGGTCATTTTAAAGGTGATACATGTAATTCCAAAATTGAATAAAATATTAGTAATTCTTTTTCTTGTTGCAAAAATGAACCATCGACAAGGTTTATCCTTTTTCCCGTTACAGGAAAGAACAGTGCATAAGATTGATCCTTCTCACAAATTTCACCTAACAAAAACAACAACAACTCCTATATGAGCTCCAATACTCCATACTATTTGTTCACCTTAATCACCTCGCCATACTGGTACATAACAATAACAACATCACATACTAAATATACATGGCTATGATCATGTGTTTCATCATCAGAACCAACGTCAACAGCAACATCAACATGACTATGTACATGAAGAAGGATGTCAACATCAACTTCTACAACAAATTGAACACGAAGAGAATGTTCTAAGTGAACTGAAACATCCACATCACAATTTACAAGAAGCGAAGTAAAATCTATTTCATTAATGATAACAGTGGTAATAGTAATAGTAGGAATAGTAATAGAAATGATATTGATGATGAGATAAAAAACAAAACCCACCTTAATCTAAACATGTAGGACTAAATGAACGCGAACATAGACAAAATAAGGAACATGAAAAGGAACATGAACATCCCAACAAATAGTAATATTTGTAATAATATTAATTTTAACTATAATGATAATTATCCGAATTATTAGAATAGTAACTATAATATCAACAATAATAAGAATAAGAATATCAACAACGACATTGGCCTCAACATGTTGATAATACTAAAAAGAGATTTTGTCATAATACTAATGGTAATATTCATATCAATGATATGAACATCTACGTTAACCTGAACATGTAGGTTATATTAATGGTACTGGTAAGTATAATAATAATAATTATTATTATTATAAAAATGATATGAACATCGAAATTACACGCCACATGTAGATAATAATAAAATGAATTGACATAATAATATCAATTGTAATATACATAAGACTGGTATCAACATCCAGGTTATCCCCAACGAGTAGGTTCTAACCATGGTAATGGTGAGTATAAATGGTAAGTATAAAAATAGGAAAATTATTATTAAGACGAATTTTAATAACAATATAAACAAAAATAATATGAAATATATCAACAATAAATCATCATGCACATAATAATATTAATAATAATAATATTATTAGAATCATAAAAATAGTAATAATAGAATAATAATAATAATAATAATAATAATAATAATAAAATAATAATAATAATAATAATAGAATAATAAGAGTAATAATAATAGTAATAATAAATATAATAAATATAATAATAATAATAATAATAATAATAAGAAGAAGAAGAAGAATAAAAAAAAAAGAATAAGAAGAATGGTAATAATAATAATAATAATAATAATAATAATAATAATAATAATAATAATAATAATAATAATAATAATAATAATAA
>JAULBU010051694.1:0-12743 GCA_032358235.1 Odonthalia washingtoniensis | reverse complement strand
CGCACGCTGCCGAGCGAAAAACGCTTCGCATCCGCCTCAAAAACATACGGCGAACGAACGGATCGTGATGCAGCCAGTCATCCCTGAGTCCAACACGCCCGGGTGAATTTTCCTCTTTATTCTCTTCACGTGCACGCCACGTGGGCGGCAATTCGTTAAAATCCGTGCGCTCTATCACACGTAAGATACCAAGGTACTCGTCCACATTCTCTCGGTTGCGAAGTATTGGTACGAGGTCAAGCTACCGAATGAACGAGATCGTGTGTGGAGAAACGTCCCAAAGCCGGAAATGGTCATAAACTTCCTAAATAAGGAATGCCGCAGTCTTATCCACCATCTCTGTGTACGCAACAACGCACCACCCGCTATCCAGGTCGTTATGCATCTCCGACTAAATGTACGAAAATCACCGAGGAAGTTTAGCAAGACAACTTCTGGGGACCTCGACCCGCCCCGATTTTTTGGTAGGCTTTACCCAACTGTTATTAGGTGTGTTGGGGCGGAGATGATGGTGCATGACACACTGGTACGGAACCACCAAACCATTCGTCGATCGGAAACGACGTTAATCTCTAACCTGGACCTTCCAATAAGCCGATTATTTCTGAATAAACGGAACTCCGCCTTAACACAGGGTTTAGTGAACAACATCCCCTCATTGGCCACCATGATTTTTACCTCGCCAGCCTTCGAGCATCTCGGATTAGACACAGTGTAAATTATCAGTATACTCTATCTCCCCTTTGGTACGATAGAAGAACAAGTCAGTACGGATATTATCCGGAAGTGGTGTGAAAGTAAGAAAACTTTTCAAACCGGCATGAGCAGTCTTAGCAAAATCCACGCAGACACCCGCGACAGTACATCCATGACCGACTCTCAAATCGCCTTCGTAACAACAAAACTGACGACGCCAGAACTCTCTTTTCATAGATATAATAATGGGATACCTCCGGTGAAAAAGCCATTAGATGCATAACGCGTAATTATCAAACCATCCAAGAAAGCCGTCTTGCCGAACCACGTAGAAGCCCCATACAAACCTGGGTCGTCAATGGATCGGCTCCGTCATAAGCGATCGGTGCTTGGTAGGTCTTGTCCGTTAAAGCTAAAAACCTCTGTCTTCACTCTGAGTTGAGTTGACCTCCACAACCGATGGAGTTGGATTAGAATTTGCAACATTCACGTGATTACGGGAAGCCATATCATGTGTTGAGACGGGTGGCATACGTGGCATAGATGCATTCGGGTCGAGCTCCTCTGAGGATGTAGTCTAGACGAACGTATAGGGCCTGGCAGAGTATTGACAGGTGACGTAGCTTCGACTATGGGATTAATCGAGACATGAATTTCTTCGGTAGTGGTTGTAACTGCTGACTCTACTAGATTAGTACAGAATTAGTTGGGCGATCGGCACCCCTCATGGTGATGAAGTAACGAAACCTATGGATGAATTCCGATAGTAAACGAAAGTTGAATGACGTAAAAGAGGATACGGCACGTATGAATTGAGAATCGGTTTGATTACCCGAATTGTTCGATCAATTTAAAAATTGGGATGCAGGATTCGAAATACGCCACCTTTTCGGGCTCACACATTTTGACTTCCTCTTGAAAAGAGGGTCATGTAGTGCAATTGATCCTGACACGTGTAACAAGTTTTTTGAGATCAAGTGTCGCGTTACAGTATGCCTACCAAATCTTGACTAATGACACATTTCAGTCAATAAAACGTGACACATCCTGACCTTCCGTCCCGCCCCCCATCTTTTCACGCGTTCGGGGCAATTTACTCCTCCGCCACGTCTTCTTCAACTGCAGCTTACAGTATATACTCACTCCCTGTCCGACGTTCAGAGTACGATCATCCTCCCACCCCATGAACAGCATGTGGATCATACTTAAGGGGACCTCGACCTCACATTATTCAGACTTCAACTGCCCACAAAGGTCGATTTCGACTTCATCGTCTAATAACCTTTGCCATCGACTCCCGCCAGTCAACGCAGACATCGGCTCTCAACTACACTTTACAAGTGTCGCCAACTTTTTAGACTCACGTTAGTTGCTCTTCCCCGTTACTATCGTTGTTCAACCAACCCTCTAACGAGGCAGGCATTCGACCATCCTGCATTCCCGCACTCAGTGCGCGTTCTCAATCGACACTCCCTCGACTCTTGTTGCTTTCATCCCACTAGACGACTATTTGTCGGAAGGTCATTCCACCCAACTAACGCAATTATCATAGCATGATGGTCCAAGATCTACTCCGCGAGGAGGGAGGCGGTTGGAGCGGTTACCATATTTGACGCAGCTAACGGTCGGTGCGTAGTCACGCTTTTAATTCGGAGGAGTGTACCAACGCTGGCGCAACGGACCGTTCTATGAGAGAAGAAAAAGCTTTGCCGATCGCGACAAAAGCAAGTTCGGGGGTAGATGAAGTCTCAGAAACGCTTGTGTTTATTATCATGAAGGGAATTCAGGTCGAAGCCCCTTAAGTAGACTTCACCTGTCGCCTGATGGCGAAAGGTGGTACGTACAGTATATCAAGTACAGTAAGGTGCCGAACTGGATGTATAGCTGTCCGGAAAACACGTGGCTTATGGTTCAATCGCTCGAATTAGGCTAAACGCAGAAATCGTGACAGAAAACATGGCGGCGTGACAAAAGTGTGACAACTTGGAATTGAGCTCAGCGTCACTTGGTTGACGGCCAATTGCACCACATAAACAATCGTATCCATAGTTTTTTTAACCTTTACATCTCTCTATACCTCCTCTACTAACTTCACAGCGTACTTGTAAAAACAGAAACTATCAGAAGAAACAACAATTATAAGCCATCTGAACTACACGAAGAATAACTATACCTACCACTCTTCTATGTCACGCATCCTCTGCATAACTATTCACTCCTTCAAGTTACATGCTTGTCCAATTTCAACTAATACGCTACATATATACCATACGGCTCTGATTTTAAAGAATCTTTCTATCATCCCTACTAGTATTATGTGGTAGAAAAGTACTACTCTACTACCACAAAATATTGAAATAGGATATTCATCTGGGCTAGCTAAAATACTTAGCAGAAAACATACCCAACCTCTATATGGGTTTTTTAACATCCTGCCTTTCTTCTCCCATACACTACACAGTTGTTCAACATTACCAACTACTGTACTCTGTAAATACACAATTCACCATATCAGCTACCATTCACCATTGAATCCTTTATTCCTTTTCTAACGACCTTTCAGTAAACTTATTTTTGGAATCTGTCTCCTCAGCTCAACACCGTTAATCGATTTCACTTCTCCTTGGGAAGTCGAATATCCTTTTGGGTTCGAAAACATTGTTATGATAGCTCTGAGCATATGTAAGGCATAATACCTAGTGACTTTTCATTCTGATCAGAATCTCCTCTGCTTCAAAAAGCCCATGACTGACTTCAAACCGACGGACTCTGCCATGCTTACTAAACATTATATCGACAGTCAAGTTGCACTGTTTATTGGCAAGAAAGACCGCCAGCCCGCAATCAGAAATACATCGAAATTCGACATCATCACCTCCAGCTACAAAACCGTAAACAAGGCCCTCCCCCTTAAACATGTGCGCTCTGTCCTGAACAAAGCAGACTAACTCACCAAGCGGTTATTCTTAGCAGAGCACAGCGAACAAGCCACGATGTGGTATTTATGCCCGCTAGCACTTGTCCCCAACCCACGCACCTGAACAAATGCCAATGATCGCAAATCGGGCGGGGCAGCGAGGGGGTATCAAGGGGTTTTCAGAGTACACGTCTGACACGTCGATCATACGGCTAGGCGTGTACTTAAGACCGACCGACAACGATTTAAAGCAGTAAAGAAAAAGAGTCACGGGTTCTCTCCAACCGTTTTTTCTTTTTCCTTCGCTTCGAATGTTTCCACCGAAGGTAGTGAGCACCTTTTGAGGAACAAATCATGTTGGGAAGCCATTAAAATGATAGGGATTTTCGTTGAAAGTTATGGAAAATCAACAATTGGATCATTTTTTGTTTGCTCCACTGTGAGTGGAGTCCACATATGACATGAGAGTCGACTAAGTGGAAGAAAAGTGTTGGAATCAAGTGTTGATTTCGTAAAACGAGATCCTTTTTTATTGATGCAAGGCAACGACGACTAGCATCAGGCTGTTTAAGATCTCATTATCTGTAGGCTGACAGCCATTTTACGTTACTTGCTCAATGCCACGATGGTGTACTTGGGGTTTAGGGTTGCGCCACGATTGCGCATCCTAAATTCCATTCTCTCTCCTCATCATCCGTGTTGGGGCGGTCCAGTTGAAGGCTTAAAACAAGAAAAATAATTAAGAGCATCTCAAAAAGGGGTACAGATTGATTAGATTTAGTCGAAGTGTGCCCAATTTAGGCATCTCCATTCGTGGTCATTTAATAGGGAAGCAGGTTTCGGGGCATTCTTTTGGAGCCAAAGTGTGCCCCAAAGTGTGCTTGGACAAATTTGACCAATTTATTTTTAACTGAAAAATAGGATCAATTGGCCAATGATATGTGATGATACTTTGAGAAGATAGCCGTTCGTGCATGTACAGCTACAACCGAATCAATTTGAAGTGCATATTATAGTGAAGACGGGCCCATTTATGATTTTGATCCATCTCAAACCCCCATGCCATGTTCACCGCCGTGGTAGGAAATAGGCATCCACGAATTGATTGATATCAGGGTTTTCTGGTGAGGAATTCCCATTTAAAGCTCGAGATGGGCTGGAGCGTGGGATGGTGGAGCTTATTTGTGCGCCGTCAACTACATCAACTACATCATCCACATCATCAATATAATCCACATCATCTACGTCATATACAAGCAACATTTCAGTCAATATTCAAACTTTGACGATGACGAAGACGTCTTCAATCATGTCAAACAGTTTAACAGAAACGGAGATAGAGTTGTGATGGAGGAAGTGGGGGAAGGGTATGAAACTCCGGATGGATACAAACGTATGCACGGGTACAGGTACCGCGATTCTCAAAAACGAGATGGAATTTGTAGTATAATAGCGCGTGATGACATCCGGTACGAGAAGAGGACTAGTACTAAAAACGAATTTATGTACAGAAATGTGAAACGAATCAGTGAAGCGAGAACCGAAGCGTCCGAAGCGATAATAGTAGGAAAAATGGGGACGACTAAGGGTGTCGAAAAAACCGCCATTCAGATGTACTCAAGAGTGAGGGTGAGGAAGCGATGAAAAAAGAGAAGGGAAACATTTTAGTGCCATGGAGGCCTTTCATCTTGCGGAGGGATGGATAACGGTTTCAGGGGAGGGTATGGCTCAAAACCAGAAAACAATGTGGGAGAGCATCGCTGAGTTCTGCGAGCTGAAATATAATTTGAAGCGCACAGCAGGGGTGCTAAGGTGGAAAAATTCACAGAAGGAAACGCTGATCTACCATGGGGCCAAAAAAAGTATGGGAAATGTTCAATGAGTGGTATGACAGAATTAAACATCGGAGATTTGGTGATGAAACTATACTGCAAGAAGGCAGGCAAGAAACTGGAAGATGGAAGTTATAAACTGGAAAAATCGTTTAAAATCATGTTGGCGGATAACTACATATTAGAACACCCTAAGTTTGGTGGTCGAAGCAAAAAATAAGAAATAAAAGCAATTAGTTGGACAATTTGTATAGAAAGTGGTGATGAATACGTAAATGCAAGTACAAGCGCAAGTAATGGTGGAAGTGAACGAACTGCAGCGACTACTGTTGAAAGTAGAGGTGATAGCTCAATACAAAAAGCCCGTAAAAAGACCGAAAGGTATTAAAGCGAAAAAAAGTGAAGGAATAATGAAACGAAACAACTAAAAAATGCAACTACCATCACTCAGATGACTGGAGCACTGAACAACACAAATCATGTATTGGAAAAAATGGCATTTGGGAAAGAATTGGAAAGGAAAAATGACCATGACTACATGTTACTGCAATTACTACCGAAAAATCTAGACAATACAAAATAATTCTGAATGAATTAATAAGACGACGAACGCAAGAAGGTAAGGTTGCAGGGACTGGGACTGGGGAAATTTCAGTTAGGGTGATGCTCGAGATGACATGGATGGAGAAGAAATTGAAGAAGGAAAAGGGGCGGAGGTAAAGGAAAGTGATTATGTAGCTGAATAAAGTTTTTTAACAGGTTGGCAAAGATCAGCGTGTTTTAAAAAATCTATGCGCTTTGAATGCCCGCAAGTGTTTACAATTGTTCATGTATATGTATTACTGTAGGTCTAATCGATGGTTTAGGGTGGCGGTTGGGACAAGTGTGCGTCCATTTTCGGAAAGAAAGACGTGGAAGTATGGCCAACTGTGGGAGAGATTTAATGTTGATGTTGATGATGATTTTGATTTAGAGGTACATGTAGATGATGATTCTGATCTTGATGTAGATCTCTCATCACTGACACCTTCACTCGCTAGGCACACTACCATTGCCCCTACTTCCCAATCATCCTCATAATTATGACTGCCTTCACTATCGTCCGACTATAGTAATGGTGAGTCACCATCATTATCACCATTCAACATGTGGTTCCATTCCATCACGGCAGAACTAAGTTTTGCATTTGAATTTGCATTTGCATTAAAGGTCTATATCACCCAATTCCACTCCGCTGTTCCCATCGCTGGCATACACCTTATATCCGTCACCTTTCAATTTAGATATACGCTGTTTGGAATGAGCATATTCATTGAAAGATAACCATTTATGTGATTTTTTATTCACTGAATGGATCGTCATATTGCATTCCAACCTGTAAATCACAGACGTTTCATCACACTTCGCGTTTATGATATGTAAATATTGAATACCATACACATCCAATGTGCGTATTATCGCTACTAGATCATGCGTGATCGTCACATTATCTAATACGATTGATATTTATCGAGTACGTAAACTCAACGCGTGTGTGAATAACTTGGCTCATTTGGAGGTTATCGTCGAAAGTAATTTCATGTCCTCTTCTGCAAGGTTGCTATCCGTCATCAATTCTATCGCTTGTTGCTCAGATGTCGGTACCGTTGTTTCCATCATCGTCGCAATGTCGAGTCGTTTCCAGACGTCCTCAATGCTACCAAGAGCAATGTCGGTGACGTAAACCGTGATAAAAATTTATGGAATGTTGATATAAATGGTGTTGATATTGTTCCTAACGTTGACGTACATACTGATTTTGCTATATACATCGTTGTTGCATCAAGAAATCTACATGCTTCACTTGATTTCATCTTTCTTTTTCTTGTTCTCCACCTAGAACTAATTATTACAATCGTTGGAACGTCTTTAAAATTTCAAAAACAGATTTGATTTCGAATGTTGATGTTGCTGTTGATGATTATTTTGACTTAGATGTAGATGATGATTCTGATGTAGATGTTGATGTTGATGATGATGTTTATTTTGTTTCTAATGTTAATGTTCATGTTCATGATGATTTAGATTTAGATGTAGATGATGATTCTGATCTCGATGATGATTTTCATTTTGATGTTAATGTTGTTGTTGATGATGATTTTCATGTTGATGTATATGGTGATGATGTTGACGATAAGGTTTAAGTGAATTATGAATTTCATATAGATGTTGATGTAGATGTTGATGTAGATGTTCATATTGATGTGAATGTTGATGTGAATGATGATTTTGAATAATCATGTTCTACACCATAACCAGATAAATAACATTGACCTAAAGAAGTCTCTCCGGGTGCATGACTTAAAGCAGCTGCAATTTTATAAAGTCGTAAAGGTTGTACAGTATTTTTACGTACACCCTCAACATCTTCATATAATAAACCGAATGATAACATAACCGAAGGATCACCATGAGTGGAACCAAATTTACGAAGTTCAACAGCTTTTTGCATATTTCTTTTAATACCTTTATCTTTTGCATAACAATTGGAAACTTCCAGTTGTAGATGTAGTTTTAGTTTTTGATGTTGATGTTGATACATACACTATATATAACTTTGTACATAGTAAATTGTTTAGAAAATATTGTTATATATAACGAAAATATAAATAAAATGAATAATGCGAAGAGAAATGAAGATTTATAGTATACCAAAATTCCATCTGTAATTCCAGGTGGACTTTTAGTATACTATAAAATTGATTTATTTCCGTTACACGTTCAGGAATGTCACACTATCTAAGTTACATTACGTATCATGGAAAGAGTATACAAAAAAGTGCATAAATTTTAAATTAATCAGTTATACTCAATGGTAAATTCATATAATTATCACAATTATCAGATAATGAGAAGTGTTCTCGAGATTCAAATCACCAAGTGAAACTACTATAGATCATGTTATACAGCTCTGAATTTTATATAGTTTAAAAGTCACGTTCTTTATCAACTCTCACCTTACTCACACCTAATTCAATATCGAAAAAGCCATCCGATGGCTGAATGTTGATGAAGTTAGATTGCTGTTTGAGATGGCTGACTGAGATATCTCAAACAGCAATCCAAATTTATCAACATTTCTATTACTATCAACATATAATTGTCCTCATGGCTTCATTATCAACGGAGATGTCTTTGAGGGACAAAAAATGTTCCACAAGGCTGGTTTGGGTGGTAAAATTAATAAGGGAGCGGAAGAGCGTAATCTGCTTCCCTAATGTTGTGTAAACCTGTATCATCCACAGAACGCAACTGAAATTGGATCCGCTGTATTTTCTGGAGGAGATGGATCGTTACGTCGATATCTACATGTTCACCATCTCGGTAATGGGCCGGGGCAAGACTTGGCTGTTATTCAAAATATTTTCCTGAATCAGAAAAGAGACAAGGAGAAAATACACCAAGACTGGAACTACGTTTACGCATAAAGGTATAAATCAACGGACCCGGGAGAAGTACCACCGACGAAGTTAAGATACCTCAAGTTTGTAAGCTTATATCATTGGTATCACGGTTGGAACAGACGACCTGCGATTCGATATTCACGTCTTCGTCGATACCATACTTAATAATGGGCCTGTCATCCATCTTGCCGTTGAAATCACTTATTTTACCGCAGCATGCTTCCTCAAGAACCAGTCTACGAACGAGAAATAGAATTCCATCGCAAACTATGGCTCGTAGCTAGGGCCCGTTTTCGACATTATTACATGTATCTAGAATACCAGCGGCACACAGTACATGAATGATCTTTGGACAATTTTCTAGAATATAATCATTACAACTAATTTGTACATTGTCGACGTCCTGCAGTAATGTCGCTAGAAATGCTTGAAACAACAGATTGAAATTCTGGACACTGAAGAAAATTAAAGACACTTAGAATCTATAAATAAAATGAAGTACATAAAAAGAATACAAGTCGAACGAAAACAATATAATTGAATTTAATCGTAAAATTATACATTTTTACGTCTGTAACGTGTTCCTACAAGCGGTCATAACTTCAATAGAAACAAGACTTTTATTTAGTGATATCATAATTATTATTCCGTCCGAAGAAGCGAATACGGACAGTCTCCCAATTTATCTCGTCAGTTTCCTTCGCGACATGTCTTAATAACTTTTGTTATTTTCTGGGACGCACATTAGGATTATACCTGCAACCTGAATAGTTCCTCATCAAATTCATCGTCACAAATTATTGCAAGTTTTTCGTTCGTAGCATTTTCTGAAACTGTCCCATGCAGTATTGTCACCGAAACAGCTAGGGACTTCTTCAATATACTGGACCATGTGAAATCACGAACCAGTCCAAACTTGGGTGTGCTTTCGTAACCCCCTAGCTTATTAGATCGTATACAAATTCCAAGAACTGTCCTTCTATTTACTGAACCATTAAAATTACGTGATTGAATCGATGATGACTGCTCCATTCTACTGCTATTGATAGTACTTCCAGAAAAATGATACCGGAACTAAGACTGACAGCGAGAAATGAAAAGTACCGTTGATCTCCCGATTCAATTTTTTACTAGTTCGTTTTTATGTTTTATAGCAGTATAGCAGTACATATCAGGACTACATTCTGTATCAACGGAATTATCAAATTTCAGAAATTACATGCTACATTCCACTGTTACATGTACATTACATGTAAAATTATATCCGACAGAAATATGCACCTATTCCTGTTTTATACTCACATCTTTCATGGTATTCCAGATATCATAGATTTCAAAATATTTATAAATGATCTTCAAATGGTCCTATCAAATTTAGTGCAATGCACTTCCCCAAAGAGAGGGAATGAAGGGAACCGGCACTAAGGGTGTTAGGGCCCTCGTTACGCAGTAGCCTACGTGAATGGCAAGGAACTCCACCAAAAGGGGAGGGGATTGGGTTGCGTTGTTGTTCAGGTGTCGTCCACCACAATGTTGGTGTCTTCGAGCGACTGCCGGTGAAATGGGTATGGAGTAAATTGACGATGTCCGTACCAGGTTACGCGTGTAAGGCGGAGGGAACGAACACGACTTTTGATAGGGTCGGACCAGTGTTGGCGCTTGTGAGTCGCGTTTAATGGACTCGCAAAAACCAGTTCGTGATACTGTCGTAGCCGAAAGGGCTTCGTTAGTGATGACGAAGTGCAAGTTCGGGGTCAGATTTAGACCAAAGAGTGCTTGTCTTTATTAAAAAAAGTCCAATAGGCTCGGCATGCATCCGTTAAGTAGGATCCACCTTCCATCCAGTGGCGGGAGGGGGATCGTGCTGTAAAGAGAAGACAGTGGTTAGTGTCAACCATATACGGTAATTGGAACACGTGGTACCAGGGTCATTTAGCCCAGGTCCCGGATCAAAGATGAGACGTGACACGTGTCGATGAAAGTAGCACTCGAGCGATTAGGTCTGAATATTCATACACGTGTATTCTCGTCCAATTGCACTTCACCACCCCCTCTTCAAGAGCGGAGCATCATGGAGACGCGTATTTCCTTAATTCTGCTCGGAAACCATGAGTGTGGTGGCAAGTTCAATTCTTTCACAATGTATTTCAGTTTCAATTCTGCTCCTCGACATTGGATGTGGTCGGGAGTTCAATTACCAGACAGTGCAATTTTCGGATAATTGATTCTGAGTTGAGGTGGCAGGCCTGATCCTTCCACGACACATTTTTGTGAGGTGGTGAGTTCGATTCCTCCGCAACGCATTTGCGTTGGTAATTATTATCGAGTTGAACTTGTCTCCAAAAATGTTTGGAGTTGCTCTTACCATCATGTCTATCATGTCCCGTTATTTCGCCGATTGGTTTGGGTTATATGCATTCCACAATGTTTGGGTTGTAAAATATTATTTTTGTTTGTTTCCATTTTTTGTTGAGTTACCCGGTTATCTCCGTGGTTCGTTATCCTAGATTGAATCTAGTTTAATTTGTTGTTTATTGCGGTTTGAATCGCGTAAGTTGAGTTCTTCCAAAAATAAAATTTCTGTTTTCTGTTTTCTTTGTTTTGGCCCAGATTGGGTTTTTTTGGAGTGCTTTCCCTTAAATGCGTGTTATTATGACCGGCCAACTTTAAGTACTAGATTTTTGTTTTCGTTGACAGATTGATGTCAGACGCCATCGTCTGTGTTTCCGGAACTGAATGCCTACATTCAAGAGGCGTAGTTTTGGGGTGGATGTCACATCTACTAGACCATGCGAGTTTTGGGGGTCCGTGTAGGTTTCATACAGAAAACTACAGTGTTTGCATGGTTACCGATGGTAACTGAAGGAAAAATCTATACAATTTGAAGATAAAATGTATGGGACATTAACTGTGGCATACAGATACTGTATGTTTTAATGTATGAGGCATAGAAATTTAAATACGGTCGGCGCAGAATAAATGGAAAAAATATTCCGGGCGAACATACATTATTTGAAAAATTATACAAATGTATCATTGAAAATTCTTTCATACACAGGAGGTTTTTGTGTATGTTATCTAGGCTCGTAACTACACATTTTGTATGAGAGGTTGAAGGAATACTTCATATAACACTGCGAAAAATGTAGTTTGTAACGTAAGTCACATTGACTTTTACATTCATGTGCTGAATGTTTGATTGTATGTACAATACATTAATTCATTCATATACCGTATTCAATCGACAATGGTTCATCCATCTTACATTCATTTCATGAATTTGAAAGTGGATGGTTATTGCGTTTTCTGATGTATATATCTGTTATATGTAGGAATGATATGATGGCATATGAGAATGATATATAGAATAATAGGAATATACATTGCAATACATGTATACCAATTATGGTATATACGATATTGATATTTTTATTATTTGTGATATCATGCCATAAAAAATCGAACAATTTGATAAAAATAAGAGAAAAGCGCAATAAAAAAAATGTAATAATAATAAACTTGATGGAGATGGAGCTATGACAAATTGTATGGAACAGGGAAAAGTGAAAGGCAGCAGAAACTATGTAGTAGAAGAAGAATGAGAATATCCATAAGCAACGACCAAGAAACGCACCCAATAACTTATTGAAGTATATATTAATGTGTCATGTTATACGATATAAATATACATCTAAATTTTTCACTGAGGACAGATACACCATATTGATCTGCAGACAAATAAAAATAACATTAATAAACTTAAAGAATAGAACGGAATTTAGTAAATTGAATATGAAAAGATCATGACATGAGAATTAGAGTAAGAAACCATAAACGGAAGGGGAATGAAAACAT